>QFAX02000229.1:0-235781 GCA_003412495.2 Echium plantagineum | reverse complement strand
TTTTTTTTGTAAATTAGCGATGAGGTGAGTTTCGAACCCAGGACCTTATGGTCGCTAGCAAGAGACTTTTCCACTAGACTATTCGATCAACTCATAGTATTAGTTATTTTAAATTAACTAGCTACATTATATAATCAATGCTTATGCAAATTAATTCGTTTTATCTAAAGAATACTAACACAGTATATTTGATCAAATATTTTACATTAAAACAACAACCAATTTAAATACTTTAATGAATTTAATCAATATATTTCTTATGATGAGTTAGAAATGAGATAAGAAAATAATTTTGAACATCTCTCCTACAAGTGAAGAGGTTTTTCATCATGAATTTTATTTTGGTGACTATCACTTTATATAAATTATAAACATAAGCTCATAAATAAAATAAATGAGAGCATGTTATGTGAAAGGATACACCAATATATCATTTCCTTCTGAATTCTGGTAAAGAAGCACCATACTGGCAATACTATGACATTCCTCCACAATTCTAAAAACTTGCATGATCTAACACCAAAGGTTTGTACACACGGACTTGGTTTCGAATCGCCACTCTGCATATGAACCCTCGATAACTAGCCTAATAAAAGATAGTTTATAGACACGTGTTTCCAGACGATCATCTTCATGATCGCCATGGGCTTTCATCTAAGTGTGTGTTGCAGGCTGTACAACTTCACTCTTCTCGAAGCCAAAAAATAAGTAGACACGGTGGCTCAAATTCATGCCTAGCATGATGAGCATCTTGACAAAATCAGGACATGTAGTTAGATCCACTTTGATCAGATTAGTCTGCAGATTCAGTGTCATCAGCTGCAAATCGCCTCAACTGATAGCTTCTTCATGACACTTGGGCATGGATCTCCCCCGAATGTCTCAGGTGCTACAACTACAGCACATGATTCTTCCCCAATGCAGTTCTGCGAGAGTATATATTAAGTCAAACACTACCGAGAAACCAACAAAATGCTAGCTACAAAAACATTTTGGCGTCCATATATATATTCTTAAGAAAAGAGGGGGGGGGACTATTTCGCACATAGAATGGATTCTTAGCGTACTTCTCAGTTAATACTACAGCTAAGAAGAAGTTTCGTAGCCACAAATCCCCTTAAATGGAACCGAGATTAGGATATTGGGATATACATCCAACATACAAATAGCCACGCGTTTTAAGTTATCTAGAACCAAACAGGAGATTGAAAAAGTAAATGTACCTTTTCAAAAGCATCATACGATTTGTGTGCATGGCAACTTCCCTCATGGAAGCTTCCACAAGCTCCCTCTGGAGTTCCAAAGCTAGCAAATTTGATGGAGGTAATCTTTTGGCCGGGGGCGCACCACAAATGAGCTTTAGGTGGCAGTGGTTTATTGACATCACCTGATGCTTTCATCTCATAATTCATTAAGTTGGGTTGCCATTCATATATATCAGCACAAACACTTGCTACTTCCCGCTTCACCAAGGATATTCCATTTGGATTCCCGCCCCATTCCTCAAATATAACCAGCAAATTTCCCCTTGGGTGTAGCCAGGAGCGAGGAACATGATACCTGATGTAATAAGTTAGTCGCAGAGGTTAGTTAGCAATTTAGACATGTCATATTGCTGGAATAGCACCTGAACATTAACATTAACATACCATCTTTGAGAAGCCTTTCCACAGCTACTTAAACATTTTGTCTCAGTAAACCAGCCTGTGTAGTTACATGTACCACATGTGCCTGCTGCCTTGCGAGCAGGCCAATATCTCCCAATGTGTTGACCATTAATCCATATCTGGCCTTTACCCATGCTACCCATATCCAATGCTAAAGGCTCATCTCCACCAGGAGCATTGAATGTAGTCTGGAATTAAAACAGACTTAAGAATCGTGCACTACAAAAATAAAAGAAATAGCCTCTAGCTACTCCATATTTCTCAGCATACTAACTTTTCTTCAATTCGAAAATAAATAGTGTACACACCTTATACCAGGTCAATGGTTGCTCCCGAGCCACGAAAGACGACTCAATCCACTCAACAGAAGAGCTTCCAGTGAGTGAATGGAGGCTCAAAGCTTCTCCTTTTAGACCAACCTAGAAATAATGCCATCTTCTGATTAGAAATATTATGACAAACACTCGGTGTAACTGAAAGGTATTGGTAGACTAACCTTGTAAGACCATTTCTGCCAAGATAAGTCTCGCCTCCCCTCATTGAGACCAGTAAGAGAAACGGGGCCAAGAACGCCAGCGTTCCATGTCTCAAAGCGTGGACCAACGTTCTAAACAAAATGATGGAGCAGAAGTACATGTGGTAAGTGTTCCATGATTAAGAGTCAACAGAAACTATAATTCATAGACTGCAAGGTCATGCATCTTACTAGGAAGATAAAAAAAATACAAAAGAAATAGATGGTAACCAACCGGTAAACCAACGGCAATGCTTAGTATTGAAATCGTGTTGATTCCAGCTATGAGATTTACGCCTCGACTAAAAGTGAGTTTTGGGTTCTCCAGACTTCCGTACGAAGTTCCTGCCAGAGTTAAAGAGTTGGTATGATAACTAGTAGAAGTAACTTCTCTTGCAAGTACCATATCTCCTAGTTGGATTATGTAACAGCATGACGCCTACCTGACAATCGGCCATTGATAAAAACGTGCAATGCGTGGCCAGCTGACATTACTGTCAGAACAGGCCACTTCCCTTCTCCGAGGAACTTTTCGCTGGAATCTAACTTGACGCTGCAGCATTATATAAGACCACTAAAATATTATATATAGGAAATTAGGCATTATCCCAACATCCCTTGAAGTATATCACAACACTTACTCTGTTGAATACCATAGATAATCAGATGCATCCCTGGTAGTATTTATCTGCTCCAACAAACCAGTCACTGTGAATCCATCGTCTTGATATGATTCGGTCTCATCATTGTACGTTTGCCAAGAAAATCCTTCTCCAACAGAAGTCATCTTCATTTGTGCACTTTGAGCATTAATCTTCAAAAGGAATGAGGATCTGGTGTCAATAACTTACCTACCACATTATTATGTAGATATATGGGAACATAATTTCTTACTCACCCTTGCAGTATTGTAAACTGTGTTCTTGCAGTCAGGAAGGATGCTGATAGACCATGGTGGCAGGTTATAATGCATATCCCCAAAAGTTACCTTAGCAAAGGAATGTTGGTTATAGTTTGCAAGGAACGCAGCACAACCACCTGATTTATACTTGAAAACATGCGCCTGCAGACAAGATATTTGATAGCATATTGAGAATCATATTCCACTGATGCATAACTTTATGGATTAAGATATAAGTAAGACCTCTTGATAGTTCCCAAGTGGTCTGACAGTAGGATCTCCATTCACTAGAGCTGGCTCAATTAGCTTTATTGCTCTATGCAGATCTTTCAGATGTCCCCACTTAGGTTGCCGATAAAGACCTGGATGAGGTTACATTATTGAAGAGTATCAACTTTAAGTTCTTTGCAATTATCTTATTTCAAGACTACACAAGACACGATAACTACAACTTGTTGTTTAGACAATTGGAGTCCTTATCAATTCACTGAGAGTGTTGTTTTCACTGATTTCAGGCATCTAGAAGGATTTTGTATCATGGGCAATTACAACCATGCTTAGTTTAGTAAATTCACTGTTTAAATTGAAATGAAAACATAGGTAAGAACACACCAATCAGAAAAAGGAAATGGAAATATAAACTTACTACTGTATTCTTTAAAAGAGAAAATTCTGACATTTAAGTTAGGCACACACAACATCATCATGACTCAATACCTTTGAAGACGCTCCCGCCTGAGTGGGGCAGTTTCCAAATTGGCGCGACAGTAAGCACACAATTAATCAGAAAACTCGCAAGAACAATAAATTTTGTAAGTTGGCAGAGCATTCATACCATATTCATCGAGGGGTGCGTCATAGTCGTAGCTAGTTGCTATAAATGGACCCCCGGAAGTCCTGCCAAAATTTGTTCCTCCATGATACTGATAAATAAAATGGAAAAAATGTTTTATTAGTCTTACTACATAGTTCCTTGACTACATAATACTCAACGAAATTGTTCATGAAATGAATTATTTTACCATATAGTAGTTGATGAAAGCACCTCCCTTCTGTATAAACCTTGCAACAGAAAAGGCCATGTCTTCAGCTGGACGGTAAGGCACCGCTCCTCCAAATTCAGTAAACCTGCAAGAGTAAACACAGGGAGATACTCAGCAATGAATATCAAGAGACTTTTAACTCTAAACGTGACAGATGCAGAGTATTAACAAATCAGAAACTTGCATTATATTGGACAATGTGAACTCACCACCCAGTCCAGGCTTCAGTCCACATTTTCGGCTTATTAGCCTTATTGGGAGAGAAGTAGTCACAGTAAAAACCATTGCAGGCATTAATCTGATCAAGAGAAAAAAGAATAATAGATGTAAATCCACTGTCAAAATTAGTTATAACTAAAAGTTTCAAATATATAACAACACAATTTATTTTAGAAGCTCATATTTTACCCTATGAAGAAAATTTTACATTACATTACATTACTTCCACATAAGATCACATGAATAGCAGGCTGAAAGTAGAAGCAGAGATACACCATGAAGAAAATGAATGTGGTCTTAGACAATGGGAAAGCCATAAAAAACAAAACAATACAGATAGGACTGAGAAAACATGTGCAGGGCTCCCTTTTGTCAACTCTCTTCTTATCACAACAGAAAGGGACATCTTACTGTTGCATGAGAAGCCCACTACGGACTGATGAACAGAAGATGACGACAAGCCATATGAGTTGTAGTAAATAGTACTCTAGCTAATTATTTTTAATTGACGTTTTCGTTTTTCTGTGCCAATTTTGACCATAAATTAATTTTATTCACTATTCTAATAAATATAAATTTAATGTCATTATATTTGTCATTAAATGAAAAGGAGGTCCACTTACAATAGGATCGGGAGCATCATCTTGCTTGCACATGACCCATGGTACACCAGTATCAAGATCTACAGCCATTTTAGCTGCCCATTCTGTATAAGCTTTACCAGGTTCACCAAGTTCATATTCCATTGGTCCATATTCATTCTCAATCTATCGTCACATAGATCATAATCAACTCCCATGTTCAAGAAAAATATATCAAAATAGCTCATTACCCTATCTACGCTTCTTTATTGTGAAGTAGTAGATAGTGTTTGCACTCCACTTTCGGGTAAACTTGGAAACAGCCTCCTTGTTATCACAAGGGTAAGGCTGTGTACTACCCCCCACCCCTTACCCCGTTTAAATTTAGGTGGAAGGCTCCTCAAACGCATTGGGACATGTTAATGTCAACGCATGTATACCTGAGATAGAATTATTGGACCCCCTTGTGTTTCAAATAGCCTCTCTGCTTTCATCATGTCCACAATCTTGGTAGTGAATTTTTGCATTGCAGCCTATACGTAGTACATCATTAAGCTTTGAATTAGTTCTACTATAATTCAGTAATCAATTTACCAATGTACGAGTTTCTCAAATCATCAGAGGTTTAACCTTGAAAGGAGCATTATCTGTTCTGAAACTGATTCCAGGAACATACTTCAACCAAACAGGAAAACCACTGAAATTATAATTAAAAAAATAATACAAATGCTTAGAAAACAAGCATATACCAAAATAGAATATTGGTTTTATCTTGAAGATGAAGCTATATATGAAATATTACCCAAAGTTCCACTCAGCACAAACATAGGGGCCAATCCTAAGGTGGACATAAAGACCAGCTTTCTTCACTTGCTTAATAAACTTCACAAGATCATACCTTTCTTCAAAATAATACTGCACAATAACCAATAAAGATTAGCAAAACAGATGCCAATAAACCGAAACCAAAACGAAACCAAACCAGACCAGGCATTATCCATTAAGTGGGTCGGCTATAGTAATACGGCCTCTTCAATCATCCAATCAGCCAAAATAGAGACCAATAAGAAAGCTAATTAACCTACCTTCCCAGGCTCAGGCTCATGGCCATTCCAAAACACATAAGTCTGGATTACATCTATTCCACCTTCTTTAGCTTTCTCTATAAGATCTGGCCACATCTGCCAAAAATAAAATAAAGAATCAATACTTCAAGAACACTCAAAATCTGTTCAATCAAAAAGAAAAAAAGAAAAGCACACTCATAAAGATTTGATTTTTATGACACCCTTTAAGTAAAAACTGAACACAACACTCAAAATCTGCTCAAAGGGAACCAAATTGGAACCCCAAAAAATGCAAATTTGGACATATTAACAATTAAAAAACAACCATTTTAGCACAATAAACCATATCTATACCTCAGGTGTACTTCTTGGGTAATGAATGGATCCAGAAATGAGTATTCTTCTCTGACCATTGACTATAATAGCTTGATGGTCATATGAAACAGAAGCTTCACAACCAAAAACCCATGACCACATTAACACAACCACCAATGTTTTCCACATTGCATTATCCAATACCATTTTCAACATTACCAATAATACCTAGACCTGTATATCCATATACATATACACAAAATTCCTTAAACCCCTTTCTTCACCTTGAAGCTTTGAGCTTTGTGTTAGTGGACTACACACTTTATTCTAAACTTCTAGTTGGGTATCAAAAAAAGGTGAAAATAATAAAGATAATATCCAAACTTGAAAAGTGCACTTAAATGAAGGTTATAAATACTTTGTTTACTTTTTTTCAAGAGTTTGTTGATAGTTGAGTAGTAGAAATAAGTAAGTCTGGTTTGGGACTTGGGGGCTATGCAAAAATAATGAATGGCTTCCAGCTCTTCTTATATGAGCTTCAATGGGTGGTTTGATAGTGATGGGGGTCCGGACCCGGTCTATGGGATCCACATTTTGGATTTATACATATGTAGGTAGCATGAAGCCATGAAGATAGTGTAATCCATTCCAATTACTTAGTGATCGATAGGATTATAATATGTTATATTGGACTTACAAAAGAAAATATTATCAAATTCTCTCGATTATGATAGTTTTATTATGTGATTGTCAGCATGCATGTGATATATATGACGATATCTAATATTTATATAAAAGATATATTCTATGAAGCTTAGATTTTTAAGTGAAAATAGTCATTGAAGACAAGTTTTCACTCGATTAAAAAATTTATTTATTTTATATATATGTTTTAAAGGGAAATTGAGTATTTTAGGGAGTGAGGCTTGTTTGGTTGTGGTATAGAGTTTTTTTTTTTTTGTAAATTAGTGATGAGGTAAATTTCGAACGTAGGACCTTTTAGTCACTAGAAAGAAAGAGTATTTTTCATTAAGATATTCGATTGTGGTATAAGGGTGATGGTAAAAACGCGTAATGTGAGTATTATTAATGTAGCACAGAGATTCCTTTTTGGATGAATCCCAACACGGTCGGCCCCCACTCGATGAGCAAAATATGTTATGTTTTGTTTTTGTTTTAACCAATTATTATTCTCCAATAATACTACTACTATTTAGGACCACTTGCATATGGCTACTACGCCAGTCAACAATCTACCATAGTTTCTATACTGGTCATCACTCATCACTCATCAAGTAGAAGTCACTTTTTTCTCCTTCTTGGACCTCATTTTGATTCAAGGATTTCCCAATTTGCATGTCCCAAGAACTATGTCATAGTTGGTGCTTAATATGCATTAGCTACATATGAGTGTGTTTATAAATTCAAATGGAGGATCACATACACGAGTGATATATCAATCGTATCAAAGTGTTCATGATTATAATCAAAATATAAAAGACTACTAGGTGTATATCGAAATTCTACCAAAAAGTAAACACATATAACTATCGTGAGACCATCTATAATGACTTTTTAATTCAATACCCATTTTTTCAATTTTGAACACTCCGCCCCTTATTCTCTTACTTCCACGTAATAATTCAACATTTACGCACTTTAATGGTTTGCTTAATTATACTTCTTTTCTATTCCAGCTTTTAATATCATCTACACATCTGCTTTGGTTATGAGACACAATAGTCCACTTTTTACACCATTCAACGTTTTAAATACATTCAACAAGATTTAATTCACGTAGAATCAACACATTCACTGAACTACTCGTTATTTTAGTTAAGTAGTTGATAATGAACACTTCGATTGTATATGATTATTTAATGAGTTATGTGATCCAACTAAACAAAAGAATCATTAAAATTTGTACCAACAGCGACTAACCCCTACAATTACAAGTGAGAACATAATTAATTAATACACCAATATTAAGTGTAAATTAGGCACTTCATTACCTTTGGTGCACTTACCACTTCTATTTTTTATGATTGATATTGACGGCAATATAATACTTGAAAACTTTTTATAGTAGTTAGCTTAATAATAAGTTAATTCTGAGGGACAATTTTCATGTATGGTACTTATAGCGAAATGATTCAATAAAATTATAAATTTGTTGTCTTCAAAATATTACGGAAAACTTTAATTATGCCCCTCCCACATGTGCGACACTGCGACCTATAGACCCACGCAAGATGGACAAAGAACATGAAACCAAATTGTTCTACCCCTAAAGCAACAACAATATAATTCAATTGCTTCTATCAATCAAAATATCTTGCATTTTATATGTGTTCAAATTCGAAATATATATGTGTTCTTTGCTCACCAACAATTAAAGGAATATAATTAAGTGGTGGGAGGGGGTGAAAAGATTATTTTCAAAATATAAGACCTTATTGAAATTTATCATTTTGTTGTGTTTATAGTTATACTTATATTGCATTTGGACAGATACTGCATCAGGTTGATTGGTATTATAAAAAATATATAATTATAATTTTGTGTCGTGAAAATGGTGATCGTGAAAATAATTTTATATAAAAAAAAGTATGTATATCCTATTTTCAGATGATAATATAATTACAATAATAGGCATTTAGTGGGTTTGATTTGCATGTGGTCATGAGTCATGTGGACTATTTAATTTCAACGCTGATTAGCTGGAAAATGGGTACCCCTTGGACCAAGAAATAGCACTTTTTCTTAATTTGGGTTAGCAAACCTCTTAAAATGTGGCTCCGCCTATCGGCTTGTCTCCCCGCCAATCACACCCTCACCAGAATTTATTCAACTAGTAATCAATAGTACTTGTTGAGTCCTTATTTTAAGACTCGTTTGAATTTTCCCAATTCAATTTTTATATTTTTAATATAATTCAACAAAATATATTTCAACACTTACTTTTTTTCAATAGTTTTACTTATAATTAAATTCTTTTACTTCCATGTTAATAGATGGGTACTCTACATATATGATATATCATCTCCTATTCCTTGTTTGTTTTATGGGTGTAACATTTCAAATGTATTAACCCTATGTCTCTTTAAATATTCGGAGTACGTATATATACAATCTGCTGAACTAAATTAGAAATCAATATATCCTTCATATGTAGTAATAATATCTTCCTATTTATTCCACTTTTAATTGGTGATGAATAATGAATTGTTATTATTATGTGGATGAGATAGAATAATGAATGGTCCCGTGCATAATTATTGAAATTCATTATTTTAGTTTCGAAACAAGGAAAGTAATATGTAAGATTGGTAGGAAATAGGAGCATTAATAAAATGTAGTCACTTATGTTTTACGACTCATTTGGATGCGGCTAACACTTTGCTTAGTGGAGTGCCAAATGAATTTCGTAACTAGTAATAATGATAACTAATTAGTAGTGAGTTGAACAATCTATGGCTACCAAATAAACTTCAATTCCTTGTCTATAACTCTTTCAAATTTCAACTGATGGTTGTTTATTACTCTAGGCTTGGCCGCTTGGGTATGGGGACGATTGAGCCTCTTTCTAAAATACTTTAGGTTCCATTCTTGCAAAGGAATATATTTAAACATTTTCATCTACTTTCGAGGCTTTCTTTGAGCATTCCGAATATTACAAGACAACTTTAAAAATTGGAATCATGTTACTATCCCTAGTGATTCCATCTATATTTAAATGTGATCAGGGCTTAAGAGGTACTCCCTCCGGGTTCCATTCCTAAATGATTATTGGTACTGATGTGGACCCCACTTCATGGGTATACAGATATATATATCTAAAACCCAGTCCGTCTGGTGGACTTTGATCCAACTAGATACCTTTAGCAGACGCGATCTGCATAAGAGCCCACGGGCGAATAGGGTTTAAACCTCACCCAATAAGAAGGAGACACGTGTCCCTTCTAGGGCGAGATTGGCGGAAGTATCACACTATAAATACTGGGCTCATCCCCCCAGACAAGGTATGTGCTATTAACCCCAAAATACACCCTTCAAACACCTTTGACTGACTTGATCGTCGGAGTGTTTGTGGTCGTACCCCGACCACGCTTTCAGGTCGATGCCGCCCAAGACACGTAATACCAGCAAGGCAACTTCCTCTCGTCCCCCCGTCCATAGAGGTACGCAGACCATGTCTCGTCAAGGGCCGCAGCCTGACGATCCTGTGAGAGATCTACGAGAGCAACTGAGTAAAGGCAAGGGAGTCGTAGATGTCAGAGACGAAGGAGATCGAGGATCCCAAGACGCTCCGGATTTGAGGGATCAATTAAACAGGGTCCGTCAGAGCAACCCGTCTGCTCATTCTAGGGCTGCGCCTCGACAGTCAAGGGAAGAGATCCGCGAGGGAGTCGGGGAGTCTCAGATGTGCCGACGAGGCGATTCCCGTGGCAAATCAGTGGCGCCGTCTGTGGGGAATAGAATAAATATGCCACACCGCTCTCAAGCTAGAGCTCATAATGCAGACTCCCGCAATGAACCAGAAGCCTCCCTCCTAGCTGGACTTAATATCGGGGAGGAAATTGACAGGGAAGTATGTCGTCGCGTACGCCTGGAGTTAGAGGCACGTGATGCCGCTGCCAAAGATAAAATCCCCGTCATCAACGTACCTTCGACACCACCCCCAGTCATGATACCGCCCCCACCACCTGTACAACCAGCGGTCCCTGACCCGGTCATGGCCCAATTATTACAAGAAATGGCCTTGCTACGTCAGCAGGTTACATCCATGTCTGCGTCCCGTTCGCAACCTGCAGTCGCTCACACCCAGATGCCATTCTCTGACCGTTTGCAAGCCATCACGCCTCCAACCGGGTTTGTGCTACCACAATTCACGCAATATGATGGTACCACAGACCCTCAAAAGCACCTCAAGGGGTTCCTAACCCAAATGACCATGGCCACAAACGAGCCAGATTTGTTGGCTAAGGCTTTCGCCAATAGTCTTAAAGGCAAAGCATTAGACTGGTATATGGAGCTCCCGCCAAAGTCCATAGACACGTATGCCCAAACAGCCACCGCCTTCTTGGCAAAGTTTGGAGCCGCCATCAGAGAAACGGTAGATGAAAAAGTTCTGATGGAGATGCAGCAGGGTAAGAACGAGTCTCTGCGAGACTTCCACAAAAGATATAATGATGTTTTACTAAACATCCCCAATTGCGACTCCAAGACTGCATACATGGCTTTCTTTAGGGCACTACAGTACGGCCCCCTTAAGAAAAATTTGCTTTTTGAAAAGAACTTGTCAAAGGATGAATTGACTGCTAGGGTTCGACAATTCATCGATGTGGAAGAACTAAAGGCCCGTGAGAAAAAAGACATTAAGCGGGAGACTCGCGACTTCACCACCAAAAAAGAGCGCGCGAGATCTCCCCCAAAATCCAAAGTCTGGGAAAGATTGCAGAGAGACAAAGGCGCGTACTTTACGCCGCCTTATAAACGGAAAACTTACTCTCCCCCTCCCAAACGCGACTCTGATCGCATGGGTCAGGGGACGAGCGACATGGAACCCGTCAGGACGCCACTAAACACATCAATCTCTAGAATCTTTGTGGCCATAGCTGATCAAAATCTACTCCCAAAGCCAAAGCGCCTGAGTACGGCGCCAGCAAAACGCGACCGCAACAAATATTGTGATTATCACAGGGAGCATGGTCACGACACCGACGAGTGCAGAACACTCAAAGCAGAAATTGAAAGGTTGATCCAGAGAGGTCATTTGAAAGAATACACGCGAACAGGGGGCAATGGACGTGATCCTAACCCACCTGAGCGAAGAGATCGTTCGCCGCCTCCAGTCCGTCGACGTATCGAAACCATCTCTGGGGGCAGGGCAGGCGGAGGGGATATCCTATGATAGATAAGTTTGTGCTGGCTCTGATTGTTTGGGCCCGAAAGTTAAAAATTTACTTCGAAGCACATCCTATCTGCATAATAACGGACCAACCCATTCGAAAGGCCATAACCAAGCCTGCCTTATCGGGAAGATTGACTGCATGGGCCATAGAGCTAAGCGAGTTTGATCTCTCTTTTAAAGGACGTACCGGTGTCCGTGCGCAGGCTTTGGCCGACTTCGTAACCGAGTGTACCATGGTTCGCGAAGAAACCCCAACTGAGTCCTCAAAGGAAAAACCCTTCCAATGGGTTGTCTACGTGGATGGGGCCCGCAACAGTAAAGGCAGTGGCGCCGGAATCGTATTTAAAGGTCCCCGTGAAGAATACTTGGGATACGCGCTGCGCTTTTCGTTCAAAGTAACCAATAATGAAGCGGAATACGAAGCCTTAATCGCAGGAATACAAATAGCGGGAGAAATTGGGTTAAAAGAACTCCTGGTCAGGGCAGATTCACAACTAATTATTAATCAAGTCCAAGAGCAAGCGGAGGTGAAAAACGAGTCCTTAATCCAATACAAGAAGTTGGTAGACGCCCTAATTAAAGGTTTTACCCGTGTTAAGTTTGAATATATTCCCCGGGAAGAGAACACTGAGGCGGACTACATGTCACAGTTAGCTACGGTCCAGTATGCCGAGCTTCCAACGGACGTACGGGTTGAAGTTAAGGGGCATCCCGCGTATGCGACCCAAGAGGTTAGAATGGTACTTGACGAATCTCCTGATTGGCGGACCCCCATAGCTCAATACCTACTTCATGATTCGCTTCCCGAGGACCCAGTCTTGGCCTTAAGAATAAAAAGCCGAAGCCTTCGTTTCCATATCATCGGAGAAGAGTTGTACTGGAAATCCTGGGACGGACCTCTTATGTACTGCGTTGGAGAAGCAGACATTCCACTTGTATTAGCTGAAATTCACGACGGGTGGTGCGGGAGTCATATTGGAGGAAAAGCATTGGCCCTAAAAACGGCCCGCACCGGATACTACTGGCCTACAATGGTGAAGGACTCCAAAGACTATGTTAAGAAGTGCGAAGCCTGTCAAAACACAGCAACGCTCCACAGATCCCAGCCACTATGATGACTCCCGTTGTCAGCCCCATTCCCTTTGCTATGTGGGGAATCGACATAGTAGGAAAGCTGCCCCGAGCAGTAGGAAATATGGAATATATTTTAGTGGCGGTTGACTACTTCAGTAAATGGGTGGAGGCAATTCCCTTGTCTAGGATCCGAAGTGAAGAGGTGGTCAAATTCCTATGGAAAAACATTTTGACAAGGTACGGCGTCCCACGAATTATAGTTTCGGACAATGGTACCCAGTTCGAAGGAAGGCCCGTCCGGGCATTTTGCGAGAAGTACAACATCGAACAACGCTTCGCGCCCGTGTACTACCCTCAATCCAATGGACAGGTAGAAGTCATGAATCGGGTGATTTTGAACGGGATCCGTAAGAACTTGGCCCAAGGAGAAATCACAGGGGGCACGTGGATAGACGAGTTGCCAACGGTCTTGTGGTCCATACGCACAACACCATCCTTTGCCACCAAAACGACCCCGTTCAGTTTGGTCTACGGAGCCGAAGCCCTCATTCCCGCAGAAGTCGGACTTCCTACGTATAGATTAAGAGGCTTCGATGAAGAATTAAATACGGAACGACTCAAAGATCGGATGCTGTTCATGGACGAAGCTAGAGACGAGGCCCTTTACCAAAGTCAAGCCTTCAAACAAAGAATGACAAGGGCCTACAACAAAAGAGTCAAGGGTCGTCAGTTTTCATCCGGCGACCTAGTCTTACGATTGTTCTCAGCTAGCCAACCTCAGAAGGTGAACAAGCTCAGTCCGAAATGGGAAGGCCCGTACCGCATCAGACGAGTCCTGGGATCCGGGACTTATGAACTAGAAGACATCGATGGCACACCGGTACCCAGAACTTGGCACGTATCAAAATTAAGATTGTATTATGTTTAAGTTCCGTATTCTGAACACTTTTAAAGCATCCCAGTTGATGTAATAAAGACGTCTTCACTAAGTACAAATAGTTACACAAGGTTCAAGGTACGCTTCGTATTTCACTATGCGAAAACCTTAACTTTAAACACTATAATCTTCGTTAAACGAGGTTCAAGGAACGCTTCGTATTTCACTACGCGAAACACCTTACCTTCCGACTATACCCACGTAAAATAGTTACACAAGGTTCAAGGTACGCTTCGTATTTCACTATGCGAAAACCTTAACTTTAAACACTATATATAATCTTTAAACAAGGTTCAAGGTACGCTTCGTATTTCACTATGCGAAAACCTTAACTTTAAACACTATATATAATCTTTAAACAAAGTTCAAGGTACGCTTCGTATTTCACTATGCGAAAATCTTAACTTTAAACACTATATATAATCTTTAAACAAAGTTCAAGGTACGCTTCGTATTTCACTATGCGAAAACCTTAACTTTAAACACTATATATAATCTTTAAACAAAGTTCAAGGTACGCTTCGTATTTCACTATGCGAAAACCTTAACTTTAAACATTATATCTTCGTTCAATGAAGTTCAAGGTACGCTTTGCATTTCACTATGCGAAACACCTTAACTTTAAACACTATCTTCGTTAAATGAAGTTCGAGGTATACTTCGTATTCCATTATACACAAAACCTTAACTTTCAACTACACATGCGTGAGATAGTTACACAAGGTTCAAGCTATGCTTCGTATTTCACACTGCGAACACCCTTAACCTTCAACATTATGATCTTCGGTAAAGTTCAAGGTATGATTCACGTGTCCCACGTGTCCAAATACCTTGTACAACGGAACGCCTTACTCTATCTTACCAACTCGTATATTCAGACTTTGTAAAAATGTGTTAAATCACAAAATTTTACAAGGGGGCAAGGGATATACGAATAACTTGTACAAACACAGGTTATGGTTAAGCGATAAAAAGGAGATGCATCGAGCAAGTTGAAATGGAAATTCAAAATATTAAACTACCAACTACGTTGTCCAGAGAGTATGCAGAAACGAAAATATTGTCATAGTTACAAACAGTCAAAGAGGATTGTTTTTAAAATACATGTAGGAATTAAGAGCGGTCTCGGGCAGCTTCAAACCAGGCCGGGTCCAGCTCGTTCTGCATCTTGAATTCTTCTAACTTCTCAGCCAGGACAGGCAGCTCGTCGGAGTACGCCTCCACGAAAGAAGTCAGGCATTCAGCCATTTCCACTCTCGCAGCGAACGTCACCTTATCGCTGTTCGCATATTCCTCCACTGCCGAATTGATTAATCCTGGTTGGTCCGCTTGGAGTTGAGCTAGAGCCGCGGACGCCTCAGCCGCCTCCGCTTGAGCCGCAGCAGTTACCTTCTTTGCCTCCTCCGCTCTCAGCAGGGCTGCGTCTCGAGCTTCATTTGATTCAGTTATGCTCTGGGACCATGTCCCCTGCTCGGACTGTAGCTTCGCAACCTCCACTTCCAGCTCCTCTACCCGGGCCCGATACCTCCTCGCCTCCGTCACGGCCTCCTCATGCAACTTCACCTGCTCCGCCTTGTGCTCAAGCATCGTGTCCATCTGGTGAAGAGCTGCTGCACACTCGTCATCCTTCGTGTGAAAAGCACGCTCCGCCAAACTGGAACGGCGAGCCATGGCAAACACTCCGTGGGCAGCCTATAGAAAGAATTAAAAGGTGTGAGATAAAAGGTAAAATGTTAAAAGGCAAAGACGAGAGGGGTACCTTCATAAGCATGTACATAACGGCCTCACCCTGAGCCTCTGCATCCTTAGCCTCTACGAAGGGGGCAATCTCTGCAGGAGTAATCAAGGGTTGGAAGGCTTGCATCGCCAGCTGAGGAGTATAGGTGAAAGTGGATCGATCTATCTCTATCCCAGCCGGACGGACGGTGTAGGGAGGACGGCTGAGACACAGAGATGCGGGCAAAGGAGGAGGTTGAAAAGCCGGATTCTTGAAACGAGACCTGAGCATGCGAGACTGCTCAGCGACTCGGGGAGGTGTATCGGAGAAAGAGGGTGAACGAGCGGCCTCCACAGATGTAGCGGCCGGAGGAGCAGTCGATCCCCTTCCCACATTCGTGGACGGATCGGTCGGTGGAATAATAGGAGAAGGGGTGGACTGGGTGGAGACGGAAGACCGCGCCACCGGAGAGGCCTGAACAACCGGCGAAGAAGGTTGAGCATCCTCGGTAGAGGCCTTAGCCGTTTTTTTCCTCTTGAAAAGAGAAGGGCGTAAAATGGTCTGGACGGCTGGGCGCTTCTGGGCACGAGAAGAGGGTTTTAAAGTGGACGGAAGAAAGGCAGAAGGAACGGTAGAAGGGTCAACAACGGTGCGGGCTATTACGGGGGCAGGACATAGGGGGGTCCGGACGCCTGCCATGGCATCCAACTCCACACGTGATGGGTCCTCCGTAGCAGTCGCAGCTGACAGAACGGCCACTGGAAAAGAAGAAAACAAAGTTACAAACGCAAGTAAGAACAATAAGACTGAAATATAACAAAGGTCATGTCTATACCCCAGTCAGGCTCGGCGTCTTCAAACTCTTTCGACGGCACCAAGCCCGCCCGGATCAGTACGCCCTCTTCGACAAATAAAACCCATTGAAGGGGCGGGTTAAATTCCTTAATTATTTTCAACCTAAAGGATGATTCGACGGCAGAAGTAGAGACGCTCCCCAAACGCCCGATGTCCTTACGAGGCACAGGCTTAAGAGGGACGTCTGTACTCATGCCACCCCTTAACATGACCCAACGGTTGTGCCATCTCCTATCTTGAATTTTATTGGGACGCACGAAGATGGCTGCCCCAGCGGGAGTGGTTGAAAAAGTTACTAAGCTATCGGCTTTGTGAACTATGTTATAATTCTCTTTGAAAAGAGAAACGGTCGGCTCTACACCTACGACTCTACAGGCTACTTGAAAAGCAGTTAGTAACAACCAGGAGCCGGGGTGGATTTGAATAGGGGAGACAGGTATGGAGCGGAGGAGGTTCTCTACAAAGCGGGACATGGGTAAACGGAGTCCTAACGTAAAGTTCTCTATGTACATAGGGGTCCACCCATCCTCATACGACTCCAAAGTCTCGTCATCATGAGGAAGTCGCATCTCAACGAAATCAGGGATGGAAAAATACTCCCGAAAACCGCTTAAATGCCGTTCCTCGATAATGGAAGGCAACGAGTGTCTAAGGTAAGTCGGACCGAGAGGGTTCTTACCTTTGGACTTCTTGGGAGCCACCTCCTCATTAGACCTCGAAGTGGAAACTTCAAGTAATCGAAGTCTTCCACGAACCGTCACCGACTCGTCCTGCGAGACCTCCTGATCTTGCAAGGCCTCCTGAGATAAGAGAAAATAATAAGACTAGGACGAAAGCATGGACCACGTGTTAAAGGGAAACAAAATGACGGGACCTTACCTCACGAGGCGGCTCAGAAATCGGGTCAGTAATGGGGTCAGCAGTCTCTGTCGCTGTAATCACAATGTCTTCGTCAACATCGATCACAGGAGCGTTAGAATCGTCGTTGGCCATTAGAGGGAGATCTGCAAAGAACTGAATGTCAGCGCGTCAATAACAGGATACACGCGTCAAATGAACAGGTGGCAGGATGTGAAAGGTCTCTTTGATTTTCCCGCCCAGAAAATGAACAGTTGCCAGACTGTTCATCTTCCAAAGAGAAAAACGGTTCATCGGAAGCTACCTTTTCCGGTGGCCGGAAAACGGCCATAACCACCATAATAGTTCGGGAAAAACCGAAAAAACGTCAAGAAAACATACATTTGTTCACCAAAGACAAAAACTCATTATCCTATCTCATACATTTCCCCTAAACTACCAAATGCAAAGGAACAAAAATGGTGTACTCCAAATCATCATTCCAAAGGACCCCTATCCCAATTCACATGGAAGCAGAAACATGTTGTGAAAAAAAAAACTGGAGAAAAGGTCACTTACCGGGTGTAAAGATGATGAAGGTGACACAGGAAGATGAAAGCACTTGCAGAGAGAATAATTTACCAAAGGAGAAATTTTGAGTAGGAAATGAGAAAGTGAATAACTGAGGAAGAAACAGTACCTTTTATAGGGATATAATGGAGACGAAGCGGGCCAGGGATTCCATAAGGACACGCGTATACATATTGACGGATGTCCCATAAAGAGGGATCCAGCTGTCTTTCGTACCAAGGATCCATTTCTTGATCGTCACCCGCGAACGAGACGTGGGAGGGATTCTCGAGAAATGGTGGGGGCAATGATATGGACCCCACTTCATGGGTATACAGATATATATTTATCTAAAACCCAGTCCGTCTGGTGGACTTTGATCCAACTAGATACCTTTAGCAGACGCGATCTGCATAAGAGCCCACGGGCGAATAGGGTTTAAACCTCACCCAATAAGAAGGAGACACGTGTCCCTTCTAGGGCGAGATTGGCGGAAGTATCACACTATAAATACTGGGCTCATCCCCCCAGACAAGGTATGTGCTATTAACCCCAAAATACACCCTTCAAACACCTTTGACTGACTTGATCGTCGGAGTGTTTGTGGTCGTACCCCGACCACGCTTTCAGGTCGATGCCGCCCAAGACACGTAATACCAGCAAGGCAACTTCCTCTCGTCCCCCCGTCCATAGAGGTACGCAGACCATGTCTCGTCAAGGGCCGCAGCCTGACGATCCTGTGAGAGATCTACGAGAGCAACTGAGTAAAGGCAAGGGAGTCGTAGATGTCAGAGACGAAGGAGATCGAGGATCCCAAGACGCTCCGGATTTGAGGGATCAATTAAACAGGGTCCGTCAGAGCAACCCGTCTGCTCATTCTAGGGCTGCGCCTCGACAGTCAAGGGAAGAGATCCGCGAGGGAGTCGGGGAGTCTCAGATGTGCCGACGAGGCGATTCCCGTGGCAAATCAGGTATATTTTTTATATTTGTGGTCAAATTTAAAAAAATTGATCAAGAATTCTCATTAAACGATAAGAAAGAATATATATAGTCATGTGGGATGTTATTAGATTCGTCCCAATATATATTTTTGAAATATCAATTTTTTATATTTTTTCGTCATGTAGAATAATAGATATTTACGTTTTAAATCGTGTTTTGTTGACCATGAAAGTCAAAATATATCAATCATTTAGGACAGATAGAGTATTAAAGAAGATGGTGATTCTTTCAATTTTCAAAAAAGTTACATTATAATAATACAATATGCTATTATTATTAATTTTACAAATAAGTTTTCAATATGAATATGAATAATTTGAATGACAATTTTTTTGTTTAATATTTTTCTTTATTATCTTACTGATGTCTAGTGAGCAAATTGGTCGAGTGGGTGAAATTGTTATTTTGTCACTGAAAGTTCTAAGGTTGCACATTAGTTTTTGAAAGTGGACAAATAAAGGATGTGAGCAAATTGCTGAAATAGTCCCCGAAAGTGAGTTTAAATTGTTTTTTGGTCCCCGAAAGTGTAAAAGTTGCAATTCAGTCCACGATATTGCCCAACGGTTACAGATTGGTCCAAAATTTAACGACCCTGTTCAATGTTAATGGCTCACGTGCCTCGTGAGTTACATGTGTTGTTAATAAGTTAGAATGGCAATAATAAAATTAGCTTAGGAGTGAACTACAATCGTCATTGCGGCGTTAAAAATTAACACCTTAACTGAATTTTGGACCAATCTGCAGGTATTAGCCAATATCGTGGACTAAGTTGCAACTTTTGTACTTTCGAGGACCAAAAGGCAACCTAAACCCACCAAATATTGACAGATGCATTAAAATTTCATGGTATATATATTTATCCCCACAAGTGGCCGCAGTCGTGCAATTATAGTTAAGTTTTAACCTTATATCAATTTGTGGACTATTAGGTCGCAACTTTTATTCAATTTCAATGACTAATTTACAACTTTTGAACTTTTGTTGACCAAATGACAACCTTAATCCAAATATTAGATAATTTCGACAATATTCTTTCTTAAGATTGATTGAAAAGGCATTGTAGAATTTCATTAATCGGGCACGAGAGATAGCACACTTCATAACTCAACGAGTCATCAACTTAAAACCAATTGGTAATAAGTGGAGTTGCTCCTTAGTTTATTAAGTGATTATCTATCTCCTTTATTTCCAATGTGGAACTTTCACATGTGACAATTTGCGCTCATTTGGAGCAATCTTAACAGGCATGCACTATATTTGTGGCTCTATTTATTATATCAATTTTTTTAGAATATGGGTAAGATGAAGTAAAATATAACAATTCGAAACATATGAGGAAATATATTTGAAAAACCTTTTCATATCAAATTGTGAATGCATATCTTCAACCAAAGATCTTCTTTAGCATCTTAATTAACATGTATCCTAAAGACAAATTCTAGAAAAACCGTTATTATATTACTCAAAATATAAATGATATAAATAAATAGTAATGCAAAACCCCACTATGGTTCCATTGGTCTTATCAGAAATTCTATATTATCAATAGTAGTACACAATAATATTACCATCAAATTGAACAATTAAATTGACAGTTGAGTGTCAATCTCATCTCACACATTATTTGATCCTGTTTCGTACGTGCAAAACATACCAACGAATGAGTTTGGCCTTGTATCTATTTATGTATCAAATCTTATCTTGTATACACCTTATTATGATTGATTGAAATGAACAACTTGATTAAGTATCCATCATGCAATACTTATCTTAAAATATTTCAGTAGATCAAGTTGCCCTCTAACTAGAAGCAACAAGATGAGGATTAATTGTTATTAGTCATACATCACCTTTAGTAATTTCTTAGTGCTAATTATATCATTATATGGAGTTATAATTCCCCAAACATAATAATCACGGTAGGGAAATTACAATCGATTACAATAGATTTTCGAGTAGAACTTTGACAATATATTTGATAAAGTCGAAATTTATTATCAAGTAGTTATTCGATATTATATTAGGTGAGGGGTTTGCATGGTAGTGCAAGTTAGGTACGATTCACTTAATCACTCATTCCTTCAATATATTTTACTTGAACGACAATTTCATTTTGCACTTGGATGGGGCATTCGAGCACCATCCTAAGAGGTGTTGTCCAAGTGAGAACTCTTAGAAGGTGCTTCGCGTGTGCGAAGCATCGTCCTAGTGCAACTTATAAAGGTAAAGGTCAATATTTTTTAAGTTAAATGTATATTGTTTTTGAACGTTTATAAGCAAAAAATTATTTTCAAAATGCGATTGTATAATATATCTCACGTTCTTTTGTAAAATCAACACATATTTCATGCATTCGATATTAATACTTTTCCCGTTAAAATACCAAATACATGCATTCGATATTATTTTTCGTTAAAATACCAAATACACGTGCATTAACGTGCATTAGTTCCGTGAAAATATTCACGCCCATCTTTATACTACAAAGAGTAAGGAATGAAATCTTTGGATTGTTAACATTATCTTGTCATAACTGCTACCACTTGATTCTAAGGTGGATGCCTGACAAATACATAAAGCCTCCGATTCCGACGACCACTGAATCGATCGAGTTCTTATCCTCTTTATCGGATTGGTTTGCCACATATCCAACACCCAAGATAGACCTACTATTTATTAGTGATTTCTATATCCTAAACATTTGGGGCCTCAAAGGTCCACATACATTATCCAATCAAATAGTTATATCAAGCAAATTATCTTGATGGAGAATTGGAATCTGATGAATATTTTCCCATGGCCTATACTATATATATAATTATATCATGTCTCTTTTGTTCAATGTTCATCACACAGGTCTAATAAGGATGTAGCATCTAGGAGTTGGATGAAATGTAAAGATAATAAGACTAGGGGTTATTTGAAAAAATAGCGATAGTTAAGGGACAAGAAACAAATAAGCCAATTTTGAATGTGCTCAATGGGCAACACTATACACACACCAAAACACCGTTTGATTAAGGCATGAATTTACTATTTTGTTGTAAGTATACATACTGATTCAGTTTGAAGGAGGAGAGTGTGTAGACATGTTTAATAATCTGTAGTTGGTCAAACTTCATCATACAATGAAGCATGGATAGGTTGGTGGTTAAGATAACAATTTATAATAAGTCCAACACAAGAGATTTGTCACATTTTTGTACTTTTACTTATAGCGCTATGTAAGAGGGGATGTGTCAAAGTGATACTTTTTGTCAAACATGTTTTGGAAAGTCTCACTTGATAAATTTGTTATGGTTCACGTTAAATATGATTTTCATGCAAAATGATAAGGGCAACATTCTCCGAAATTTGTTTTATAGGTGATTTTATCCATGAAAGCTAGATAGATGTGGCATACGCTATAATTTAAGTATCATATAGGACATTTTTTAAATATATATAATCGAATAATGAAATACGTATGATTGTACTCCCTCCATTTCAGAATGGTAGTCATTTTATCCATCCCTTATTTTTCCACATTAATTGATGTTGTAGACATATTGCAGTAACTTTTCTCATCTAGTCCCTAGTATTACAGTTAAGTTTCAGAAGTAATGATAATTAGATTTCAAAAAGAAAACCTATTATAGAAGATGGAAGGTTAATAATTATGTTTTAGAGTATGATGATTTGATTAAAGGGCAAAAGATCAATTTTAGACACTTCTTAATATATGTACAATAGTCTACAATCACTATTAAAATGGAATAGAGAGAGTACTATTTAAAGCAGCCACTTATAGTCTACAACAATTATTAAAAAGATATTTGAGAAGGTCTTAGGGATACATTGAAATGATTAGAAGTATAGTTGGCACATTAAAACTAAATTTGATAATATAGGGGCAAATAGTAAATAAGCCTAAACTCTACTAGAAAACCAAGACTTTGATGTTGAATAAAGTTGCTAATTACTATTTTGCCCTAATTGATATTTTTCCAACTAGTCCCCTAACCTTTGAGCGAGTAGACAAAACATTGTGCATAAACCCTAATTTGATCTTCCCGTCGTCTCTCCTCCTTCTTCCCCCTCGGCTCTCCTCCTCCCCCTCTCTTTGTGAAAATGTCAATGTCGAAGAGCTCGAAGATGCTACAATACATCAACTACCGGATGCGAGTTCACATCCAAGATGGCCGTCAATTGATCGGAAAATTCATGGCCTTCGACCGCCACATGAACCTCGTCTTGGGCGATTGCGAAGAGTTTCGCAAACTGCCTCCCAAAAAGGGTGCCCCCAAGGAAGACCGCGAGGACCGCCGCACTCTCGGCCTCGTCCTCCTCCGCGGTGAAGAAGTCGTGTCGATGACCGTTGAAGGCCCACCCCCTCCCGATGATTCCCGCCTCAAACCTACCTCCGCTGCTAACGCCGTCCCCGGCCCTGGTCTCGGCCGTGCTGCTGGACGGGGCATTCCCTTACCCGCTGTCCAGGCTCAACCTGGGTTGGCTGGGCCTGTACGCGGAGTTGGGGGCCCTGCCCCGGGAATGATGCAGCCCCAGATCTCCCGTCCCCCTATTAATTACCCACCTCAAGGTCCTCCTGTGAGGATTCCGGGACAGATGCCCCCTCCTCCCATGGGGATGGGGAGGGGGCCTATGCAGCCTCCACCTCAGTTTAGGCCGCCACCTGGACAGGGGCAGTTTCCTCCCCAGTTTGCGCAAAGGCCGATGGGGCCACCTCCTCAGATGATGCGGGGCCCTCCACCTCCTCATCCTGGCATGCCTGGTGGTCAGCCTCCTCGCCCTGGGATGCCTCCACCTCCTGGTCATCAGGTTCCTGTCTTCGCCCCACCTCGCCCTGGAATGCCACCACCTAATCAGCAGCAGTAGTTATGTTAGGTATGTTTCTTCATTTTGTTCTTTGCGTGTTAGTATTTATTGATTGAGATTGTTTAATGCAAAAGAATTTTTGATTGCTTAGTTGGGTTTGAAAGTTGATATTTTTACTTTTAGGGATTTTGATTGTGTTAATGAAAATTATATACTAGTCAGTGGTTGATATGAAGGTAGTTCGTTTTACTGAACATTTGGGTAGCAGTTAGTGTATGCTAGAACCTTTGCAAAACAAGAATTTGGTCCGGGAGCTTATTTACTTGAATTACGAAAGGTTGATTGGCTTTATAATTTTAGTATATTTTGGCATTACTGTTATTAAAGATTTTTTTTTGATGCTTTGCTCACCATCTATGCAGCTCACGTAATTGATACTGATAGTACAAAAAGTAGAGTAATGGAAATGAGACGATCTGATTAGTGATATCATAATGGAATGCATTTAGATCATGACTATAGCATTCATTCTAAACTATCTCAGATTCACACAAGTCACAACCTGCACTCGACTTACCTCTGCTTTGTTTTTTGACATGGCATAAAATCTGCCAGGTTTCATTTTTGTTTTTCGACTTAGGAATCCTAGTGCTATATTTTTTTTTCTCTTACCAATTTTTTATATGTGATTCTCGTTGAATGATTTACATTACTGGTTGGTATGTTTACCATTTAGTAAGACTTGTTCTGTATGACAATAGAATTTCTACTTTGGTGTAGATTCTGAAAAACAAGTCCCACAAGGTGTAGGTTGGTGCACTGGTGCTCCTAATATGGAATGACTACTTCTAGAGGCCTCCTGGGTTACAAATCTGCCAATTTTGGGGATTTATCTTTATTGTTATTTATTATTCATACGATCAAATTGTTCCATTTACGCCCATGTCTCTTTTGACTGTCAAATTCTTAATTTCCAAATGCATGATATCAAACTTTTTGATCGAGTTACTTAGGGAGCGTATTTAAATTGTACCCAGATATTTTTCTCAAATTTTTAGTTTAACACCTCTAAGAATATATGGGTCATTTTATAATTACTCTTTGCTAGTTCGTTATCTTGAAAAAAAAGTTGTTACACAAGTGATTGAGGGACCACCCCAAACATTTTTCCTGGATCCGCCCCTGTGTGTTTTAGTTGATATATGATATGTTTCTGCAAAATAATTTGATAGATTTTGTGATGTTTTTGTAAGTATACATGTTCAGTGTATTAGTGTTCCAGCTAGCGTTAGTTGTTGGTTGAGATATGAGCTGGCCATATACGCATTGGTGCTACTCTTCTCATCATATATCGTGTTGCATTTTTCACCCTCTGGTGTTGAAAATAGGGCTGCATCAACAAATTAGTTGTAATGTTATTTAGTTTTTCGAAATGAAATGGATGAATTAGAGTATTTTTCTTACTTCAAGATTGTCATGTCAATATTTTGTTTCATTCTTGATTGAGTTGCCTTTGTATGTAATCTTTGTCCTCTCTCTCAGGTAGTTTACTCTTTCGTATTTGCCCAACCACTTAATTCTTTCGTATACCTTGATTTGTTAACTCAGTAGCATTGTTATAATAACTTGTTGAGATTGCGACTGTTGCAGGTGAAGTTGTGAAAAAAGTCGGAGCGATTAGAGAAGATTGGTGGTTATTGTGTCTGGTACTTGTAAACTAATATTCATCTTTGAGATGTACTGTTTTGCTAACTAAGATATTATGTACCCTACAAATTGATAAGGAATGTCGTTTATGCATTGCCTATTTCTTCCAGTAGCTTTTATTATCGCGGTATATGTTTAAAACTAGATTTCCCATGTATGTGATTATGATCAGGTCTCCAGGTTACATCTCCTTCTGGGGTTTATGTGTTGTTTCCTGTGGTGTCATATGATAATGAAATAATGAATAATGTGGATCTATAGGCATCCAGTTCATCAATGAAAAAAATGGGGGGTTAAACGACCAGAACATGATCGCCCTACAGCCATTTCAACCACATTTGATAAATATCAAGTTGAGTTGAATCTTTTTGTTCAGAATATAGTCTCATCGAACCTTGCACAGGTATTTGTTGATTAAATGTAGCATGAAATAATACATTTAAAATAAAAAATAGTTTAGGATAGTAGTTGAGTAATTTTGACTGTTAAGTCTAAACCTTGTAAGGTAAAATTACCAAGTCCAATTACCTTATACAGGCCACATAACCCAAATTGTATTGGCCAATTATGGAACCAAATACTATTGAAATTTGAACATTTGAACTACTTTAAGTTTTTTAACCAAGGCCAACTGAAGTTAAACAATATGCAACCGATGATAAACAATAATTGAAAAAATATGGAGTTGTTGATAGAATCAAGTGATTGCAACTTGTAAGCTCTGTAGTGTACATCTGTAATACTGGAAGAGAAGCTTAAGTCATTGAATTGATTTCACAATGAAGCATCAATGACCAAACATCAAATACACAAAATCAGGCATTCCCAATGCTGTTTCAACAATATAAGATGGCGATACTTCGCCACCAAAACAGCTCATGAAGCTGATTACTATGTACACTAAAGACCACCAAGCTTTTATCTGATAAAAAGAGTATTCTGATTCTGTATGAAAATGTTAACATGGTGTTGTTAACGAGAATATACCAATATTAACCGGATCATTAGGATATGACCAATGTACCACAAAACACAAATGCTCATTTTACTCTCCTCATCATTAATTGAGGTAGAAATAGAGGAGTTGGTTGAACTTCACCGCATAGACATAAGAGTTCGAACCTTCTTTTTTCTTTCAGCTTTTCTGGCAGTGGGGGTTCGCTTCTGCTGCTCAATTTCTTCCATCACCTGTTTCTCAACTGAGTCGATTGAGTTCAATAGCTTCTTCTGTGGGGTCAAGCACTCTGAATCGTCCTTGTTCTCATTGGTGATATCAAGCAATATTTTGGGCACTTTGAACGGTGTGACTGAGAATGGTTTTTTACTAGATGAAGCTCGTTGAGTGAGCATAGATGGATCATGCTCAAAATGAGCAGTTGAGGCTGGTATCAGGCTCAGACTACTTTGGCCTTCATCCTCTCCACGGGCCCTTTTTCTCCCAATTTCCTGCAGAGAGAGAAGATCTAATCAATTAGGACAAAGATCACCTTATACCCAGATCATGAACTAAATACACAATCCTCAGCATCAGCACATCAAACATATGCCTGATAAACACATTTTGGAAGAGATCAAATCTAACTAAGAGATCAATAAGGATAAATGATCAAGGTCGTCTTAGTGGAGGTTTCGATGTTTCAGATGACATAAGAGAAGACCATGCTATAATGAAAAGGAAATCTAAATAGGCAAGTCTTCATCACTTCAATCTAATGATAATAAACACAATCATGAGGAATATATCAAATTTCACTCATTAAACCAACAAGTTGATATTCCACAGTACGCCAACAGCTTATTCCAAGCATATATTATCAAATCCGAAGAATGAAATGTTTGGAAAATTTGCAGCAAAAGGGATTTTCAATTTCCATGTTTTGAAACTATACTGTAATTTTAACAATTAGCCGACAGTTACAACAATCTAGCTCACTATTTAATGGCCAACATGTTGACATTAAGATGCATCTAAGAGTTGATGGAGCATTACAGAGCAACCACACATCTTTGAATGAACTTAAATACCATTTAGTAAAGCCTGTCTTCTTCGGGTGTATTAATAAGATCCCGGACTTCATCTATTTACAAATAATTGATTTTAATATGGACATTGATGACCTCTCAACATGATATCGTGAGCTAGATCGAAAGTGGACATGACAACATAATTAAGTGATTACTAGTGTATTAATAAGCTTCATCTATACTAAAACCAAATGACTTAATACCAAAAACAATCATTACATTACATATAGTATCCATAACTAATTCAAAGTCAACATTAAACATCAATTTACATCCCATAAACCTTAACTCATAATTACACAAATACCAAAATACATTTTAATTCGGAATCGAACAACACCAATATCAAATTACTCAAACATTTTGAGTTACTTAAGGAATATAACAAATTACCAAAAAAGATAAAATCATCATCTGACCTGATATTCAACAGGACCTAATCATCAACCCTAAATAACAACAATTAACACCACCCAAAACTTATCTCATAATCACACAAATTCCCAAATAGATTTCATATTCAACAAATCAAACTATACCCAACATCAAATTACACAAATATTTTCAGCTAGTAAAATGAATTAAACAAATCACCAAAAAGAGATTCAATATTGAGTTGCAAGAAAGTACCCTAACTACAGCAGTGATGTCCTGCAAAGGTCGCCTGGGATACCACGAAGGCAAAACACGCCCTCTAGCTCTGCCTCTACTCCCCCCTGGAACCACATTTTCGATACCACGAAAGCCTCGGCTACGTATATATCTAGGTGATCCAAATACACCACCTCCAGTTACCCTTCTCATTACACGACTGCTTATCCCCCGTACGAACCCTGTTCTCGGAGTTGTCGCTTCGCCCGGCTGGTCAACCTCTACATGAACTTCATCAACGCTGGGAGTGCTATCAGGGCTTCCTACTAGGGACCTTCTTCTGCGCATGTACGCCTCAGCTATGTCCTCTGCAGTAGTTCTTCTGTCTCTTGCCTCAGCCATTTTCAACTAAAAAAATTGCTTCAAAATGAGCACAAAATCAATTTAAGAATCCAAAATGTAGGTAATAACTACTCAGTCAATCCCAAAATGATTGTCGAGTTTAAATAAGCTTGTTTATCGTAACGATTATTAAAAATACTAGCATTTGATATATGGTAACGTATATAAAAAATAGTTGCAGAATTTAAAAAGTTGACTAAGAAAATCTATGAAGTCAACAATTGAACAATCATTTTGGGAAATATTCCGGCAAATAAGGTGGTAATATATTGGAGTTTGAGAAGTTTACCTTTGAAAATTTAGGGGGAAATGATTGGGTGGGTTTTTGTTTTGGGGGGTTTTGAATAAAATTTGGAGAAGAAAGTATGCGAAAATGAGCGAATCTTTAAAATTGGATTTGGCGCTATTTGAAAAGTTTTGAAATTTTTCGGAAAGCAGAATTTTGAAATATTTACCAAATTTGCCAAATTAAAATGTTGGGCCGTGTTTGGCTCACTTGGTATTTCCACACGCGAGTAGACTATTTCACCCCTATTGTCCCCCGATTATCCACACCCAACTACTAGTTGATGAAGTTCTAGTTAAGAGCAAATTCGTCATTTCACTTCAAATATTGTTAATTTTTAGATGTGGAAATAGAAATAGTGTAGCCCCATGCCCCCATGTTTGGGGTGGGAAAATGAAATGGTATTTTGAGGCTAATTTTTTGTGGCTTGATTTAGAAATTTTTCTTATCTAGATTCGTTTTGGTAAATATTGTATAAAAAATTCGTTTGTTCGTATTTAAATTATTTGTTTATTTTAAATAATTAGTTAATTTAATAAATCTAATAATTGTTTAATACGAGTTATTTATATGAAGTTATGACTTATATGTTGTCTAAACAGTTAAATATATTATAAACTAACTGGTCGGAATATAAAACAAAAGACATTTGATTTTTATACTCCAAGTTTGATAACTACACTCCACTTTATCACTTTTTGTAGATTTTTTTGGAGTGAAGTGAATGATAAAAGTAAGAAATGGAGTATAGCTATCAATGTTTAGAGTGTAAAATCAAAACCCAAACAAAATCCGCGTCTAATTTATGAAAATGTGTCTTTTGTTCAAAATGAACTTTTAATCATTTTTTTATAATTAGCAATGAAGTGAGTTTCGAACATATCACTTTCTGGTCATAGCAAAAGTATTTTTCCATTAAACTATTAATTTAATATACTTATCCTTATCGTTTTAGCTGTAAATATATAATTCCTAATTAGAACTAACAAGCCACCGTTGATTAAAGACTTCTTTAAATTCTATATCAGCATATTAATGGTAGCAAATGTGTAGATTTAATTCCTAATCAGAACGAATAAGGTATGGCTAATAAAAGACTTCTTTAAAAAAAGTCTTACAAAAAGTAAAGTTTATAAAATTATATCAACATATAGATGGTGGCATAGATTTAATTCCTAATTAGAACTAACAAGCTATAGATAATAAAACATTTATTTGAAAAATCATTACCAATAAAAAACTTCTCTAAAACTATTCCACCATACTAATGGTGAATTTGAATATTTGACCCAACTAAATTCTGAAACCCATTGGATGTGTAGATTTTATGGTGGGGTATGATGCACTTTCAAGCTCCAATTCTCCAACTTCTTCGTTATTCCCTTTAATCTATTTTAATAAGCATTTTAATTAATTCACATATATATAAAAAAAAATATCACTTGATCACAAAAAACAAAAATCATGCATAATGAAAGTACAAAATTCTCAGAAAGAAAGTATTATACATGATGTGTAAGCATAAAAATATATTTAAAAAAGTAGAAAAAAAAGTTTGTGAAATTCGTACAGTACTTATGATTTGCACAAGTGCAAAATGCTGAAAAATCTGTTAATAAAAATTGGATAGAGTATGATGCTTTAGCCTAAACTCCACTTTGTCCCATGAAGTATTTATCAAAGAATATTACTTCTACGTAACAACATTTTCTTAAGTTCTAGGACTTCGAATTCATGACATCTTCTTCATCTCATTTGATATATCTCTTAACGAACTAAAGAATTGACGATAAAAAAAAAGAGATTAGATACTGTAAAACTCATGAACGACAAAAAAATACACAGGCGTTTCGATATAGCAATTGAAATATTTAAAAATTACTGCAAGCAAAGCTCTAAGATTTGAAAACAATATAAAGAATTCGAATACAAATAAATCTACAATAGTTGTATGTACGGAACATCGACTAGTTTCTAATATGCGAAATGGCACTTTTTGGCGTGATTCTCATCATGCTTTTATAGATGGGTGGAGGGGTGGGTTAGGTTAATTGTGGGCAGGAAAATAAGTTATCCGAATTTGCTAGTGGGGCGGACCGAAAGTTCGAGTCAAACACCGGAAATACAAATACTCGGCTTGCAATGCCAATATATCGAGTATTTATCTATTAGTAGCGGTAGGGGTCATCAATTGACCAGCATAATATTGTTCATTGTTCCAAACTTTATAACTTCAATCAACCATGAAGTTGTAGGACTACATTAACAAATTAAAATACTGTCTAATTGTAGGCAACTACTACCTCCATTCATAATTCTCATTAAACGATAAGAAATAATATAGTCATGTGGATCTTGTTAAATTCGTCTCAATATATATTTTTGAAATATTAACTTTTTATAATTCTTTCGCATGTAGAATAAAAGATATTAATATTTTAGATCATATTTTGTTGACCATGGAAGTCAAAATGTATCAATCATTTAGGGATGAAGGGAGTACATTATAACACATAATTGGTTGCATTAGCCCTCGGGCATATCTCAACTGATAAAGAACTAGAGTGCAAAGTGCAAAACAGTCTCGCCTCTTCATGCAACCCAGGTTCGATTCCTATTGAGAGCTAACCTTGTGTTTCGAAGTGATCAAGCGATGCACATCCCGGGCCAACCTCTTACATCATACTCATTACTCAGGACAGGAAGCTGTCAGGGCGATAATTGTTATTGATTCTGCTGCTACCACCTCTGTTCAACCAGATAAAGTGTATGAAGAAGAAAGCGAGCCAAATAGGGGGAGTAACACATGTCATGGTGATGCTGGGACTCAGGTCTAGTTGTTTTTAGACCCCGTATATTTGTATTTGGGCATATTTTTATGACAAATAGGGGGAATAAGGAGTTTGGTGTATAAAGAGTTTTGATGTGCTCACTGTTATTGACAGTTGGGTTAATGATTTATGCAATCAGGCAAGGTGGGTTTCAAAACTTGTTATTTGGTTTAACTTGTTGTACTCTCAACTATGAGTATTGTCATGAAAAACTTACCAAAATGGGGAGTTTGTTAGTGCGTCGAGTTGGTTGAAGTTTTTCATGAAAGTAAAAGTGTTAAAATAAATGTTGGTTCTAGAATAACCGTACAAGAGATACATTAATTGAAGTACAAGATGTGTATTAGAGGAATCCTTATCTAATAAGGAAGGCCGTATTCGTAGGGTGCAAGCAAATAAGTGGACTGTAGGTTTTTGTTTCCATAAGAGTTCTTATCTTAGTATAATTCTATCTTGGAGGTCACTCTACATAGCCTAGATAAATAATAGCTCACACACATTAAAGATCACCTAAAAAATTATTCTAAAAGCACAACAATCTTTTGCTATAATGATATCCAAGTAAGGATCTTTTGGTGGGATTTTAGCAAGAGTCGTTATGGAGATTGCAATACCAATATACCATATTAGTAGTTAGCTGAGACGTGGGGAAATTATTGTCTATGGTGACCTTCATAGTAAGGTAAACTGCGACTATAAGAGCACTTGTAGCAATATCCCATGATTGCCCCTAACATTTATATAGAGAGGGAGTTTGTAAATGCATCAAACTATCTCAATTTCAAGTTTCTCATATTAAATGAGACCATAATTGATTTTACGTTTCTCTATCTGACTCCCTCAAGGCTACTTCCTTATCTTTTTTCACTCTCTCAAGGGACAAAATAAAAATTGTAATATTGTGTAAAAGCTAAATACTAATACCTAAATTTAATAAACTTATATATAAAATTGATTTTCAGAACTTCTTATAAGTCACTGGTGTGAATGCCACGAGATTCGTGTTATTTTGTTCTTAATTAGGGATTCAATGTACACACCAAAATAGTATTTTTTTTGTAGATGTAAAATGACATTTTATCGCAACTAAAATTCTTCCCCTATAATACTTGCACATGGAAAGGACATAATAGTCATTTCACCATTAGAGAACAATAATTTGGGTAATGTGTATAACAACTCAAGTAATTACTTATTTACAACTTCCTCAAACACTACTCTTAAACATAGAGTTGGGGACACGAGGGGTAAATTAAAATTCTCATTACTAAACATCTAGAATTGTTATATACACCTAAATAATATAGTGAAATGACTATCTTGTCTACTATTTGTATATACAGACTACAGTGTTCATGGATGTTAGATTCAGGGGTAAAATAGTAACTTTAATATTAAAAAACACTATTTGGGTGTGGGTGTAGTATTTCCCCTAAAATCACTTCTCCATAGCAAACTCAGATCACCATCCCAAGAAGCGCAGTCAACTTTACAAGACACAACAACTTGATCGCTTAATCATCGATCCCAGCAGAAATGAGCGAACCACCGAAGCTTCTCGTCAACAAACCCAAAAAATGTAACCGCTTCTTCATATTCATTCATTGTTTCTTATGTCTGTAAAAATTGCACTTTATTTAATTGTTAGTATAATTATAATTTGATTATATTGTATGTATGTATGTTGTTACAGCTCAGTTGAAGCAAGTTCAACATCCAAGTCCACCCTCATCATCACCTTCTATGGCCACTTCATCATCAGCTTCAGCTTCGGCTTCGTCGGCACCAGCTCAGCCGCCTAAGGAATCCTTTGCTCGGCGCTACAAGTTCCTTTGGCCTCTTCTCTTGACAGTCAATCTCTCCGTTGGAGGTTCGTGTCATTAATGTAATTATTAATTTGTAAGTGAAATCAAATTATTTGTCAATAATACTTGCTGACAAATAGATCAATTTTATGGTATTTTACAATCACTATGATAATTTTGATTTAAATCAATGTTAATATGTTATGTATAAATGTATAATGATAATTTTGATTTAAATGGATGTTGTGTATGTAGATTAAGGACCCAAATTACGTTAGTTTTGACAACTGAAAAGCAAACTTTGCCTTTATTTGATGGATGGAGGTAGTTCTAGTTATGAAAAAATTACTTGAAAACGATTGATTTGAGAAGAGATTTTGGATGACTTATCAAATGTTTTTCAACATCTCTTAGTTCCTCGCAGTTATAAATGCTTCTCGATGCTTCAAATTTGAAGTTAGTAACTTAGTTTAGTATATGCTCCTGATAATTATAGTATATAAATACGAGGAGTGGATGAATACAGAAGTTACTTGCGCTTGCGTAAGTTGGTAGATATGTGGGATTACATGTGTATTACATTGCTCTTGAGGTTTCTGAGTAGTTAATGGTACTAAGGTTTATATTTTATAGAATTAGGCATGTGATAAATGAAATGCTGATAGGCAGATGGCATAGAGCCATAGATGGAGGATGAACTCCTGGAAAGTTGGTATTGTAAGCGACAACTTGAGTTTGGTTGTGGTGCTTCGATTTGAGAACTTCCATATTGTTTCATGATGTTGTTAGGTAAAGAGCATGAGAGTTACTGATCGAAATGGCGACCCTTACACCGAGTCAATTGTCAACCCTGTTTAAGTATGGAAATAGATGTATGTAGCTTCAGCTAAGAGCCTAACACACTGTACAACATGATTGCACATTCTACATTTCTACTATTTCTGTCAATTTGGGAAGTATAGTATGATATGCCGATAGAACTTAAGTGATCCTGTTTTACATCTTTTGTGATAATAGTCTAATGCATTCGCCTTTATGCACTGTATTTCATTTACCGTCTTTTTTCGTTTTGATACGGTTCTTCCTCATTTTAGAAATTCTAAGCATAGATGTAAGCTTATTTCTTCATCAAGATAGATATCAAGTACAGTTAGAGTACATAGGTTGCTCCTAATGATAATTTATAAATTATATTGAAAACCATGAGATCTGATCCGAGAGATTTCTTCTTTCAGCTTACCTTTTTATGAGGACAAAAAAGAAAGATGTAGAGCCAGAGGAAGAAGTAAAAGATGTTTCGCCTTCCTATGTTCCAGCCACAGTTGTAAATGCTGCAGTTACAGAAACGCCAGTGGCCACTCTGCCAATGGCCGAAAGAGCTAAGCTACGTGAGCCTATTCCAGTGGATCAACAACGCGAGCTTTTTAAGTGGATATTGGAAGAGAAGAGGAAAATTAAGCCTAGAGATGCTGAGGAAAGGAAGCGCATTGACGAGGAGAAGGCCATTCTCAAACAATTCATTCGTTCAAAATCTATCCCCACATTGTAATGAGAACACAAGTGAACGAACTATAGTTACCAGAGATCAAATGTCTTCACCATTAGCCTTTCTTTGGTGTTGGTACTTTTATGTTGAGGACTACCTTTTAACTGTCTGCACACAAGTACCTCGTAGGTTTATTTTTTCGTTCCAAATGTTATTTTATGGGATGCCTACGTATGCCTCACATCCAGCTACATATAAAACGAATCAATTATCAATCACTATCCCATATTCTTTTTTGAGATTAAACCCACCTCTGAGGTTACATGTTAAAATAAAATAAATAATAATCCCTTCATTTCTAAATGATTATATTGAAACGACTAATAAGATCCACATGACTATATTATTTATCAAATTTTTTATTTGACCATAAAAACCAAAATGTTCCAATCGTTTAGGGAACCGACAGAGTACAGTGTTTTCAACTCCCAAAAGTTATGGGCAAATAACCAGTAAATTACACAAACAAGAACAAAGCAAAATACATAATAAAAACAAGAAATAAATGAAGTGTACTCTAGATCCTGCCATGTGAGCCCATCAGTGTTTTGGTGCAATTTTAGTATTCCCAATTTGCAAGAACAAATTATGTAAGAAAAAGAATAATCAGCGTAAGTAGCACAGGTGCCCAATAAAAAATCAGCACTCATTTCTTCGATGCATTTTTTAGTAATATTTTCTAATTAAAAATCATGCTGAGAAACTCCTCAATTCCCCAAAATGGTGTATATGTAAAAAGCTCATCTTTTGGATCAAATTCAATTCAACAATGCTTTAACCTTAAACCCTTATTTGATTCAAGAAGCAAGATATGTTCATGGGATCCTAATCTTCTAGCTTCTTCTTCAACCAAAAATATAAAGTTCAGGAGCAGCTTCATTTCTCTCAAGGTAAAATAAAAAATTCTTGAAATGTTGTTAACAGTTAAATAAAAATTAGGGGTAACAGTCAACCAAGCAAGATATGTTCATAGACTATTCGTTACGAAAGGGTAAGGCTGCATAATATCCGATCATTTAAGAACTACCGAGTGTGGTGATCACTGATCAATGGCCCCCTTTCGGAATTTAAAAATTAGAACTTTTCCATCCATTATTCAAAAATTAATTTATTAGCTCCTTTAAATTTGTATAATTTTGTTCACTGTATAATTTAAGTTATTGGCTCCCCCTTATATGAAATATTTCTGGTTCGACCACTGTCCCTTACTGGCTTAGGTGGGAGGGAGAGGCACTGGGGCGTGTTAATATATATGTATTAATGTATGAATTTTGTACTGAACTAGCAGGTTTATGCAACAGCAGCTGAAGGTGGAGTCCCAAAATGGTGGGAAAAGAATGGTGGACCAAATATGATTGATATTCATTCAACAGAACAGTTTCTTGATGTTTTAAGTCAAGCTGGAGATAGGTTGGTTATTGTGAAATTTTATGGGACATGGTGTGCTTCTTGTAGAGCATTGTTCCCAAAGGTCAGAGCTTTATCATCTTTTCCTGCATTGATAATCATGTGGGAAAATTTGAGCTATACATTTCGCGCTTATGCAAACAATTATATATATGTTTTTTATGTGTAATCTTAGGGTTACCATGTTTGTGGAATTGTCATTGGTTTTGATAACTTATTTTAAATTGGTTGTGCTCCTTTTGGAAGAATAATTAAAATTTATGTAAGTTGCAATGATATTCGTGATCAAATGATCATATAGTGGATTGATTATAAGCATTCTGAATGTGTTTTTAGGGGTATGAACTTAAAGTTTGATGTTGTGTAAGATTTAGTCCGAGTTGCATTCTGCCTCTGCTTGTGAGTAAAACTGAGAGACTGTTAAGTTGAATACTTTCCTTTTCTTTTGAGTTATTCTTATTATCTTCTGAAAGCATGAGTAAAAACATTCGTTTGGTTAGGTTTGACATCAACACTTGAAAGGCTTTGTGAAGACCTTGTGATAAGAGTAGTATGAGAATGACCGATCACTATTGTAATTAGTTTTGCGTGATCCACTTCGCCTATTTATGTTTGCCGCAGAAGCAACCTGCTTTATGTTTCCTTGTTGGAATATCATTTATCTTCGATAAATTAAATGGTAATTGTTTGTTGCATCTTGAAAACTCTTAATGAGTTAAACGGCAACTTCTGTTTGTTACAATGCCCTTTTGTAACACCTACAGGGTGCTTCCTCATTCTTATTCTACCCTACAAAAGGGCAACACCTATAGGGTGCCTTGTCGATTATTAGCTCAATATACACTTCCTCAATCGGTTATTAGCTCCTATGCTTCCTGCGTAACATATATGGATAGCTCCCATGCTGATGTATCTCAAGGATTTCAATGAGTACATCCATGGTAATAAAGTTATGTGGCATGATTCATGAAAGAAACACGGTGCTTGATTATTTTGCAGATACGATTGTGTACTTTAATCATGGAAAGGCACCCTGTAGGTGTTGCCCTTTTGTAAGGTAGAATAAGACAATTTCAAAGTCAGAAAAAATGGAAGATGAGATTTTAGCCAAGAATAGAATCACCATGTTTGTCAGATGAGTAGGATAGGGATTTTCTTGATGAATTATAGTGTTTACATCCAGTTGCTCGACATTAGAAATCTAAATATCTAACACATGCAATTTGTTAAATATTATTTTGCATATGGAATTATGGGGGCTCTCTGTCTCTACTTAATTGACGCCTGTATCTACAGTGGATTAAATTCTAGTTTGTGTGTGTGCGTTCTTTTTCTATGGTTTGAAATTAATTATTCTTTTCATATTGCCAAATTGTTGTATGTACTGTATTGTTGCTTGATTATTGCTGTATTTTGTATAACAGATTTGTAAGATTGCCGAAGCACACCCAGAGATTATATTCCTGAAGGTGAATTTTGATGAAAATAAGTCCTTGTGCAAAAGCTTGAATGTAAGAGTTCTGCCTTTCTTTCAGCTCTATCGCGGAGCTGATAGGTTGGTGGAATCATTTCCTTGTTCACTTGCGAAGGTACACTTCAATTAAGATATTTATTCCTTTCTACATCTCTAAGTTAATTGAGTGAAAAAAATTGAGCTGGTTCATAGTTAAAATCATTCTAAATTTCTTGCCAAGTTAGAAATTGCAGCCAAATTACCCTACTATAGTTTTTTGATCATTTAGTTGTCTTTTTCTCGTCTATGCCTAGAGACCCTCTAACAGACATGATTGCACTTGTGATTCTTTCAATTGTAGACGTGTAGTTCATTGACTCACTTCATTCCATAACTTATTGCAGCTCCAAAAGTTAAAGGACGCAATTGCAAAGCATAACGAAGTTCCCTCATAAATCTAAAGGTTTGAGAGGCATTCATCACGCTTCACGACAAGGTAGCATTTCTATTTCGTCTGCTGGCCGTCGTGCAGATGCGATCAGCCTCATCCCCCCCAAACATACTTCTGTGTAAATAATATTGGAATATGACTGTATTCATCTTACATTTGTCAGTGCCTTCGCACCAGTACTCTTCACTTGTATACTTCTTAAGAATAATAAATTAATAATAAGTCCAATGGTTACAAATAACTTTATGATGATGCATTAATGTGCATCACTATTTGGATCCTATATTTTTTTTTCATAGATAGAAAGCAGAAAATACAACTCTTCAAAGTTTAACACATAATGAAATTAAAGTCCCCGATAGATGGAAACTTAGCAAAAAGAACATAGAACATGACATAAAACAAATGAAACATAATATAGCAAATGATTTTTGAGTCAACAATTGCTAGAGCTTTCCGAAAGCCCACATACTCCTCAAAGTACTAACATAAAGGAGAAACTCATAAATAATTTTTGCTTGTGTACCCTTTAATCTAAGTTCTTAGCAAACATATTGTGGTAGAGGGGAGCAAAAGGGAACCAATTGGGTAACCGTTTATGACATGAGCAGACGAGGGGATTTTCCTCGTGGTCGGTGTCACGGAAAAGCCCAAAGTTTTTGAAGATATCGATGTTTGATCGTCAAGGGTTGGAAAAAACCACCAGTAAGTTACAAGATTTAGAAATACACAATGCACAAGTAAAATTATTAATAGAGTTACCAAATATACTAGATTGAGGAGTATGTATAAAGTTGGCCTCATGGAGATTTTGAAGATGAAGCTCAATCTGGTTGAAATCTTGATTGCTCGTTCACTGCAATCTGCTTTTTTTGATTAGCAGCATCTTTGGAGAAGTAAAAAAATCCATCATTCCTAACTCGTTTACTTTTCCTAAGAGTCTTCACCAAAGTTCGATTATCAGCTTTACCTAAAACTTGAACTTCAATCCCCTCATCTATGATATCAAACACCGTTGAACTCTTTTTATTTGAGACATTTTTGTATTGGTGGGATCATCACCTTGATATTTCCTCTTTCGGTAAAAAAAAACATATCAAATTCGTACCAATCCGTTTGGTACTATGCAAACCCTTGACTGCAAGGCCTGGAGCAACAATTGGAAAGGGACGCGATCGGATATGAGGTCGTCGAGACTGTGGAGGTCGTGCAAGGCATTGACTAGAAAGTTAAGGGCCGAACAGGGACGGGCGGGGACCGATAAGAGAATGGCGAGGCCCAAAGATGAATGGGGAGATTGTTATTATCACCAAAATTAACCAGGGGAAAAGGGTAAGAATAGAAGCTAATCTTAGATTTGGGTTTTCTGATTTATTGTAAATAAGGTTGATTCTGAATGGTTTAATTGCAATTGGAGAGGTAGATATGAGCTAAAGTTTATCAAAATCTGACATAGTTCAACCGATTTGAAGAAACCAAAAGAAAAAATTTGACTTAAAAAGAACCCTAGTTTTGTTTTTTTCCTTTGTTAAGAAAATGGGGAATTAAGGAAATTTGGAGTATGATGATACCTAAATGAAAGGCAAACAAGGAGATACAACTAGGAGGAGGAAAGATGGAGAAGGTAGAAGGTGACCGGTGTTGTCTAGTCGATTCTCATCGACTTTGTTAACTTTTTTGTAAGGACGTCGTCGTGAGCTTTTTAGAGATTTGGATCATGTATATATACTTTTAATCTTATTCAAATATGAAAATATAAACCACCTCACTGTCACGCCGATTGCTACTAACAGTTAAAGTACCAGTATGCAGAAAACAGAAAACTCAAAAGTAAATAACACAAGGTTGGTAACCCAGTTCCGTGTCAACGCACGTACATCTGGGGGACTGCCTGTCCAAGGGAAAATTCCACTATACTGAGATTTACAAGGAAGGTCTTACTCTGTACGCTCCCCGTACACCGTTGCCTAAACCTAGACTCTTCTAGATGAGATCTACCCCTACAGAATGTATCTCCCGATACTTACAAATAAAAGGTGAAAGGTAGAGATAAAAACATCACTATTGATAATACCGAATGGTGGTATTTCAATCGGAAATTCAGTTAGAAGATAGATCTATTCTTCTAACACATATGGACGACCTAGCACTAAAATCTAGATAATAAAATCTTATTCTATTGCTCTTGTGCTCTCTACAAAAGTCGACATCTTCCAGCTACGGTGAGTGCTCCTTTTATAGGCCTAGGTCGCGGGCCTTCTTGTGTATCTTGACGGGCTAGGTCAATCTACATTAACTCTCTTGAATATCACATAAGGTAATGTGAATCTTGGCCCTTGAATATCTTGTCATTGATTGCGCCTATTAATAACAAAAGTTACCATAAACGAATCCAACATAATCCCGCTTCATAATGACAAGATCTTTCTAATTCATGTTTTCCTTTGTCCACACGTTGTTGACCTACGTCCAAATCTTCAACGTGATCTTCCGGGATCTTCCATATTTGCTCTTCATGAATTAGCTTTAATGTCTTTAATGTTTAACTCCGTAATGATTCTTCTTCCGCTCACTGTTATACTTTCATTTTAATAGATGGTACAACAGTAGGTCTCTTCAGGAAAAACGTGACCAATACACTCTGTACACTCTTGTGCAACCAGCACTCAAGGTGTGCTAACAAACTCCCCCTTTGGGCATGTTTTTCATGACAAATGCCTTGTTTGTTTTCAGAGTGTAGAGCAAGTGTTTAAAGACATATATTGGTTCTAGTAAACCAGATATCAGTTCAACCATCAGTGATGTGGTGAACACAGGCAGTCAGATGTTTTTGAAAACATCACATATTGGTTCCATCTAACCAGATATCAGTCCAACCATCAGTGGTGTGGTGGACACAGGCAGTACTCCCCCCATTTGACATAAAAACAGGTCCTATGTCAGCTAGGAAGAGAACAAAAAGTAACCCTAAAGAGCAACCGAAAGTTGCTTGGTAAAACTGCTGTTGAAACAGAGGTTACAAGGTATGTAACAACAGCAGGGCCAATTTCTATCATGTTCCTCCCCCTGTTTGGCGCATTCTCTTCTTTCTACAATTTATCCGGTAAGATAGAAGTGGTAACAGCAGAATCAATAACACTGGATTGACAGACTTCGCCATACCTCTAATCTCAACAATCTGCTGTTTCTTCCCTTTGATTTCCTTACCCACATTGTTAGCACAATCTCCATCTTCTCGCATATTAAGCTCACTTTGAACAGTTTCATTGGTTGACTTCTGTTGATTAGGATCTGGGATAGATACTTCTTTTCCATTTTCTCTAAGATCCCTCTTGATCCTCCATACTTGAGTCTGAGAAACGCACGAACCAACACTTTTGACCTTCCATTCCTTACGAAGAACAGTTTCAGACTTGGATTTATGAGGAATTGGATCACTTTGATGATGGCTTTGCTCATAAAGCTTGAAACAATATGGTCTGATATGACCCTTCTTTCCACAATGATGACATACCCATTGCTTATTCTTTTTGTTCTTGGGTTGCCTACGAACCTGCTGGTGACCAATTGTTGGACCAGTTGTCGGCAGCAGTTGATATAACAATCGGGATTCTTTAACTTTTGCAGCTGGAACAAACTTGGATTCTTTAGCACAGTTTCCAGCAACATATCCCGAGCCAGTATGGTCCTTTGGAGACTGTTCAACAGAAGGAATTATTTTCATTTTTGAAGTTCCAGAATTGAGCATATAACTGAATTTTCTCATAGCTTCTAGATCAGTAAACAATCTCTTAACCTCTTCTCGTAATTTAGAGATGATAGTAAGGTTCTTACTATTTTCATCACAGAGATCTTTATATTCCATCCCTTGTTTCTTGGCCTTACTTAATATCTCGTTACAATAATGATGTAATTCTCTATTTTCATCTACAAGGCAGCGGATCTCTTCATTAGTGAACTCTATGTTTGTCCCCTCATCAATTTCATCAATTTTGGAGGCCAATGAACACATTATCCCAACATCTTCATTCTTTTCATTATTGAAAGTAGAACTTCCTTCACTTCTCGGAGAGTAAGGGTAATCAATCTGATCAGGTCCATAGTCTTTGCACTGGATCCCATGAGGTTGTTGATTCAATTCTTTTCTAGCTTTTGTATTTCGCTGATGCCTAGTGTCAGACTGACTGTTACTGACGACTTCTCTACCAATACTGGATCTGTTCTTTAGCTCTTGTAAAATAGTATTCAATGAATCAACAAGATAATTATCAGAATCTTTGTTACCCTTTGGATCACATGCGTTCTCCTTCTTCCTGAAATTCTGATCATCAAGACTCATCTCATATGCCGTAAGTCTACCAATTAAGTCATTAACTTTCATGGTGGAGATATCATTAGCTTCTTCTATGGCATGTACTTTGATTTGAAATCTTTCAGGAAGTGATCTGAGTACTTTGCGAACAAGTTTTTCTTCAGATAGCTTCTCTCCAAGGGCATGAAATTCATTAAAGATATCAATGAGCCTAAAATAGAATTGAATAATCGTCTCACATTCCTCCATTTTTAACCTATCATATTTGGTTGTGACAAGCTGGAGACGACATATACGAACTTTGGAAGTTCCTTCAAATACATCTTCAAGAGTCTCCCACGCTTCTTTGGCACTAACACATGTACGGATCAGCCTAAAAACATTTTCATCCACACTATCATGAATTACACTGAGTGCCTTTGAATTTGATGCTGAGTTTGTAACTTGTAGTCCCTTCCAATCCAACTCAGGTTTCATAGCTACGGTGTCATCAGGTAAGGTGTGTTGTGGAGGAGTCCAGCCTGATAAAATAGATCTCCAAATTTTAATATCACCAGATCTAAAGTAAGCAATCATCTTCACCTTCCAATCTGCATAATTTGACCCATCTAGAATAGATAGGTTATATATTGAACCTTTTCCCATGGTACAAAACAGTTTATGATGTGCTTTAATCTTCAGACACAGCTTGTGATATACACTATAATATTGGATGTCCAAACAGTTTGTATGATCTTCAATAATTATTACCCCACACACTGGAACTGCAACTGTGCACGAATTACAAGGATCGTGATCACTCTGTATGTCGAGGACCCGCTCTGATACCAATTGAAAATATAAACCACCTCACTGTCACGCCGATTGCTACTAACAGTTAAAGTACCAGTATGCAGAAAACAGAAAACTCAAAAGTAAATAACACAAGGTTGGTAACCCAGTTCCGTGTCAACGCACGTACATCTGGGGGACTGCCTGTCCAAGGGAAAATTCCACTATACTGAGATTTACAAGGAAGGTCTTACTCTGTACGCTCCCCGTACACCGTTGCCTAAACCTAGACTCTTCTAGATGAGATCTACCCCTACAGAATGTATCTCCCGATACTTACAAATAAAAGGTGAAAGGTAGAGATAAAAACATCACTATTGATAATACCGAATGGTGGTATTTCAATCGGAAATTCAGTTAGAAGATAGATCTATTCTTCTAACACATATGGACGACCTAGCACTAAAATCTAGATAATAAAATCTTATTCTATTGCTCTTGTGCTCTCTACAAAAGTCGACATCTTCCAGCTACGGTGAGTGCTCCTTTTATAGGCCTAGGTCGCGGGCCTTCTTGTGTATCTTGACGGGCTAGGTCAATCTACATTAACTCTCTTGAATATCACATAAGGTAATGTGAATCTTGGCCCTTGAATATCTTGTCATTGATTGCGCCTATTAATAACAAAAGTTACCATAAACGAATCCAACATAATCCCGCTTCATAATGACAAGATCTTTCTAATTCATGTTTTCCTTTGTCCACACGTTGTTGACCTACGTCCAAATCTTCAACGTGATCTTCCGGGATCTTCCATATTTGCTCTTCATGAATTAGCTTTAATGTCTTTAATGTTTAACTCCGTAATGATTCTTCTTCCGCTCACTGTTATACTTTCATTTTAATAGATGGTACAACAGTAGGTCTCTTCAGGAAAAACGTGACCAATACACTCTGTACACTCTTGTGCAACCAGCACTCAAGGTGTGCTAACAAAATACTCTCTCCGTCCCTATATGATTGGTACATTTTAAATTTTGTGGTCAAACTTTTAAAAGTTTGATAAAAAAATTCATTACACGATAAGAAATAATATAGTTATGTGAGATATGTTAGATTCGTCTGAATATATATCTTTGAAATATCAATGTTTTATAATTTTTTAATATGTAAAATAAGAGATATTTACGTTTTAAATTTGTGTTTTGTTGACCATAAAAGTCAAAATGCACTAATATTTAGAGATGAGGGGAATAGTAAATTTCTTGGTGTTCAAAATTTCGACATGAGTATTTGGCCAGGTAGTACAAATATCAGTTTCTTAATCAAAAGCTTGAGCTTATTGTTGATTCTCTTGTTGAATTTTTTTTTTACTAACTAACCCACTTCAAAAGCAAAACTAGGGATTGGCAAAACACCATTCTTATCTATAAAACCAAAACCATAATTTTAGAATATTAAAATAGAACGGAAGAAGAAATTTTGCTAGTGCTTGGCTAGTATATTGTATGTTGAGGAAATTGGAAGTATATCACTAGTAAAAGTTAGTACTCCCTCCGTCCCTAAAAGATTGTCACTTTTTGACTTTTGTTGGTCAAACATAACAAAATTTAACAATTAATTCTCATTAAACGATAAGAAATAATATAGTCTTGTAGGACCTTGTTAGATTCGTCTCAATATATATTTTTGAAATATCAACTTTTTATAATGTTTTCTCATGTAGAATAATAGATATTTACGTTTTAAATCGTGTTTTGTTGACCATCAAAAGTCAAAATGTGACAATCATTTAGGGATGGAGGTAGTATTTGTTTATGAAAATATTTTTTTTATTATAAATTTATCATATTTTGAGAGTAAATTGACTATTTTAACCCTTAGCCCAAATCTAAAAGTAAATCTTTTTTTGAAACTCACTTTTTACTGTATTCATTTGTAATTTATTGTATTTTATTGTAGTTTCTCGTGTTTTACTGTGTTATATTATAGTTTATTGTGTTTTATTGTATTATATTAACGTTTAATAGAATTTGTCATATAAACACATCATAAATATAACAAAATATAAAAATATGACTCAATCAAATATTTTCAACTCGATTAGTATTTATAAATAACATTATACTTTTTGAGGTGCAAGTCGTCATGAACAAGATATTTGTCCACACTCGCTTAAAAGTAAATTTTTAACTTACAAATTTTGCTGAAGCAAATTACATTGCTTTATACCTAATATTCTAAACAAGCTTGTAATATATACTCCCTCCATTCCTAAATAATTGGTACATTTTTTACTTTTATGATCAACAAAACACGATTTAAAACGTAGATATCTTTTATTTTACATACAAAAAAATAATAAAAAGTTGATATATCTAACAAGACCCACATGACTATATTATTTCTTATCGTTTAATAAGAATTGTTGATCAAATTTCTTAAAATTTGACCACAAAAATCAAAATATAACAATCATTTAGAGACTTAAAGACGGATGAATTAATAAAATTCCACTTGAATTATACTATACTCGTTCGATCCGGACTCGTGAACTAATAACAACAAAACTAACAAAATAGTGTAAGAGAAAAATCGAAACCATATCCAAGGTTGTTTGTACGGGACGTATAACAATTTTGTGGACAATTAGACATGATTAACTCTGAATACGACAAAACATCATTGTTCTTAATCAACCTCCCATTTACTTCAACACCTAAACCTAAACCCAAACCCGATCCCTTTTTTATTTGATCTTCCATTAGTATATAATCATATAATCAACTCAGATATCGCATTTTTTTAATAGAATGTTTTAATTTTTATTGATCCCTGAATAATATGAACGGAGATCATGGTGGAGATGTTCCGGCCGACCCACCACCGGCGCTGGAGTGGAAATTCTCTCAGGTATTCGGTGAACGCGCTGCTGGTGAAGAAGTTCAAGAAGGTACAATTCTTGTCCCAAAAAGATTGTCCATGTTGGTTGTCCAGTTCAGGAAGGTGCAATTTTTGTTTAGTTTTGATCTATAGTTGATGAGTAATGATTTGATTCTTTATCGAATAGTTGATCTTTGTTTTCGACTCATAATTGATTAATTGAAGTTGATTTGTTAGTGTAGTGAGGTATCTGAAGTGTAATACAGTTGCATGTGATGAACTGTAGTTAGTATAGTAGTATCTGAACGAAAGGTCTGGTTCGAGTCATGAGGGAGTAAGTAGGGAACCACTATCAATAAGAAGTGAGCTCTTCTTCAGCTTGTATTTTATTGGCGTCTTGAGTACAGGCGAATTGTTTTGATTTGATTTCGTGAATGTGAGCACTGAAGTTTGCATCTTTGTTTGCTTATTGAGCTTGTGCTATCGAACATGGTACTTGGTATGTTTCTGTGCTCTAGTTATTAGGGATGGTGTTATCTGGCTAGATGATTCTATATGTTTGCCCTTAAAGAGAGGCAGTTTTGTTTTTGTATGATATGACTCGTAACTTCTAACTGCCTGCATGGTTGTCTGATGAGCCCTTGTGCATTGTAAGTCCAACTGGATCTTTTTACATGTGCAGTATCTTATCTAGTGGTAGTTGAGCTAAGACACTTCTATGAGATTGAATTTGGAAAGAGGGAAGATGGATAGAAAATTGAAATGCTTTGTCTAATGGGAAATGGAGTTTACAAAATGAAAAAACTCTGAAAGTGTGTTTCCAGCTCTCATGGTCGAGAACATTAGCTAAGCTTCTATGAATCACGTATACCTGTACAATAATCTTCAAATTTTTTGTATGATTGCATTCTAGTTAGCTTATCTAACACAAAACAAAAACTTGAAAAGACTCCGGGGACCCCATTTAAATGAAAATGCTCACGGAAATCATGCCTAGTTTCTTTAAAGATGTGAGTAGTTGTCAAGAAAAATTGGGCTATGATTTTCTGTTTTGATTTATTTTGATTTTGCAGTTGATATAATCTCTGCTATCGAGTTTGATAAGACTGGTGATCATCTCGCTACTGGTGATAGGGGAGGCAGGGTGGTTTTGTTTGAAAGAACTGAGACAAAAGAGGTGGGGTTTTGGAGCTTAAATTTGTTCAGTTGAATTAGATTTCAGTAGAAAATAGACAGACAGTTGGTCTCTTTCTCATTTTGTCTGACATTTAATATTCAGCATGGGGGGAACCGGAGAGAACTGGAAAGGACCGATCATCCAGTTAGCCGGCATCCAGAGTTCCATTACAAGACAGAATTTCAGAGCCATGAACCTGAGGTAATCATGAAGTGTTATTTTATTGCTAATACACCCTGCAATTTCTGGTTCTTGTTTCTTCTCCTGCGTACGCTTCGCAGCTGTGTAAATAACAAATGAAGTTTAATGTTTGCCACTTCTGAAAACATATGAAGACATGTCCAATACCTCATTGCTGCCATATACTACTTTACTGGAGTAGTATATTTGTTTTAACAACTTTAAATAGTTGTTCTTCTGCATACATTTGCATATGTTCCAGTAAAGCCTATATTATTGTTATTGTTTTTCTCTTCGATAACTTTTTGTATCTGTTTTTGATTTATTTTCTCCCCCTCTTTTTCAGTTTGATTACCTCAAGAGTTTGGAAATTGAAGAGAAGATAAACAAGATCCGCTGGTGCCAGATGGCTAATGGTGCAAACTTTCTCCTGTCAACTAATGATAAAACAATCAAGTTTTGGAAGGTAAGAATAATTTTTCATGCTAACAATATCCTTAAAGGTGTCTTTGCCCCATATGTTCGCCTCTACCCATGCTATTCCACCAAAATAGAGTTCTAGCAGAAGAACAGAACTTAGGACATAATGATTAATCCTTGCCCTTTGTTTTCCTGTTTTGGAAGATGCACCCACTCATTCCTGCTACATGAGTAATTGAAAATGTACTGATATATTAAACAACAATTATTTGGATCTATAATGTATCATGCATTGGCTGTATCTTAGGATGGGAATGCATGATAAAGATCTTTTGAACCTAAAACCATGAATTACGCAATAATGTGTCAGCAGAGTGAGATGGCCTTCAGCAAAAGTGAAGGTTTTGATCAATTAAATTGAACAAATGATAAATTCTCACTTACTCTTTTGATATATATTTGACCAGATGTCATACAAAATAGATACATATATTTGAGTTCAAATTAAAAACGTCGGTCATCAAAAGTTGAAACTTTGACAATCTTTTTGGGTGGAGGATGTGATTTGGAAAAAAAGTAGTCTAAGTCAACAAAAAATCCATATACAATGTACTAAATGTAGGCATTAATCTAGTAATGAGCTATTTTACGCTAGGCAATATGAGTTCATTCATTATGCTCTTTTTTAAAGTTAGGATATGCAATCTAAATAGCTCTATAGGTTCATTATGTTTAGGCTTCTTTTCTGATTGCACCATGTTCTGTTTTTATCTATTCAATTCGCCCCCTAATACTTTATCTTTTCAAGTTGCCCCTTGAATGCACTTTTTAGTATAAACTGGAGATTATGTGAGAAATTAAAAGGGCAATTTAGGCAGTTCACCGACTATGATTTCATCAACTATAACTCACTTCTAGTTAACCACACCCCTATCATCTGATCCGACCCCCCACCTATTATTTCAATTGAGGAGACAAGTTGAAAGGCTTGTACAAGTCATTAATACCAAATACCCTATTCTTCAATAGAGGATCCAATCCTAGGATAGTAGAGAAGGCAATCAATGAGAAGACATGTAATGCTCTTCTCCTGAAGGTCAACCAAATAGGAAGTAGCTTATACAGTTTAGTATATGCACCGTTTAGTTTCAGATTGGATTTTCTTCTCCATTTTCGACATTTTGTCTGTATACTTCATTGAGGATGAAAGAACTTGATGTTATGCTTTTATATTATGACATATGGCCTACTGTGGGTTGGGGATTAATGCTTCAATATAACTATCCTTTGATCAATCTTTTAGACGAACTAGCTAAATTGCCCTTTATATTTCCTGTCTGATTTATGTGAAAATGAGCATTCGGGGGGCAACTTGAAAAGATAAAAGTATTGGGGGCAAATCGAAAAGCTAAAAATAGTACGTGGGGCATTCAGAAAAGAAGCCTTATGTTTCTTACAACCCTTTTTTCCTTCACCCTTAGCATCTCACTGTATAATCTGAGTATGCCTTATTGACTAGCCTTTGTAGCTGCTATTTGAAGTAAAGTCTAAGCTCCACAGATTAGTGTATGTATGTATCTTCTTTTTTCTATACATATTCTTTGGAACCCTCAGATTGAGTGATATTGGCTGTTTTCCTCCCTGGGATGGTTTTTTCTTGATATGTTCAAATGTCATTCATGTTTCTTTGTTTTTGCCGTCAAACAGGTGCAAGAGAAGAAAATCAAGAAAATCTCAGAGATGAATGTTGACGCATCCAAAGGTGCTGGAAATGGGGGTGTTATAAGCTCAAACATTTCTTCCAGTTCTAAGCCATATCTTACTAACGGGGAGCAACCTCACCATTCTTACAATTCTTTGGCTAACGACTTATCATTTCCACTTGGAGGCATTCCTTCGCTACATTTACCTGTGGTAGTTGTAACCTATCCATCTTGACTTTTTCAAAATGATAATTTGTACTGTAAGTATTCTTTATGGAAATGCTCTGTATGCACTGTTTCTTTAGTTTCATTCTCGGGGAACCTCAGAGGTGGATGATCCTTGTGGTGTGGATCTACCTTTCTGCATATTATAACACCTGCATGGCCTTCTGTTTTGGTGATGAGTTCACACCTAGAAACACTAATTTAGGTTGCTTTGTTGGCTGGCTGCTTGTCTATTATCCTTCATTATGATGGTTATATGCTGAGATATATTGTGTCTTGTATTGATATACTGAATACTGTTTCTAATATTTATCTCTTGCTCATTCTTCTGCAGGTCACAAGCAATGAAACAAGCCTTGTTGCAAGATGCAGAAGAGTTTATGCCCATGCACATGACTATCACATCAATTCAATTTCAAACAACAGGTGGGAATCTATAACTCATTGTTCTTCTACTGCAAAGTTGTTTGGTAATCTTCATACAACTATTTTTCGAAGTATTAGGTTTGTGTGTTATGTCAGAATGTTAAAAAGGACCTTAACTCGTAGACTCTTCATGGTACTAGACTAGTACTTACATTCTATTTTCTGTAGGGTATTGATAGTGACACTCCATATTCAATATTTACCCTTTAAGTGTCATAGTTGTGAATAAAATTACCTTCAATATAATACAGTTGAAATGATTTTGCTGTATAAAGGGCTTTTTTGTCAAATAACTCAACCTTGGAGTGTGAATATTCTGGAGTCCCAAAATAAAAAAACCTTCGTTTATTACCTTTATTTTTATATGTGAATATTACGAGAATTATCTGTTATGGATCTTCATATCCCCATAATGCCTATCTGAAAAGATCAACTTGTCAAACATGTTGAAAACGGGCCAAGTACTCGAGTAAACAAATTTTTATCACTATTTTTTGTTATTTACTATGTGATTTTATAATTTCCCCACTAATGGCCATATTAAAGAAACAAACAACTTGTATGTGGTTAAGGTAGATAAAGATTTCACTTCCAAGAGAGATGCCCTTAAGCACTGCCCATGAAGTCACTGAGATTAAAAAACAAGGGTGTTAAGTGGCAAATTGTAATGACCCAAGTCATGTTGTGATTGTTGGCTTCAATATAGAATTTTAATATTTATCCACAGCTTTGACCATGACATAAGCATTTCTCTCCATGATCCATATAATTGGCTGGGTCAGGGGCAGATCCAATCTGAACATGGTGATTCAGTCGAACCATCAAAAAATCATTTTAGCTCAGTTGGTTAGTAGTGAATTTGTAACAAAATAAAAGGGCAGTGGTTCAAATCTTGCCAGCTTCAACATTATTAACTTATAAGGCTCTCTTCATTTCTTAAAAACTCTCAACATTTGACCATCAATACATCTATATGACTTCAGTGCTCATCGAATTGTTCAACTTCTAAATCCCAATTATTCTAAAAGTACTAGAATACTTCACTCGCTTATTAACTGTTAATCCAAATTCATCTAGATCCACCCCTGGTTGGGTCTATACTTCATTTGCCTGGTCTTGGCATATCACAGCTTTTGACTGTTAGATAACTAGTTTATAACTAAGTTCCAATATTAAGAGTGTTCAATTTATGTGTTGCTCAATTAGTCGCTCTACGTAATGTTCCTTTATTTCCTGTACCAGACGGTTACTTGTATGCGATTTTTATGTACCTATTGTTATATGTCTCTATATCTGTTCAATGGTTTTGTTCTTGTGTGTGCCCATTCCAGCGGAATAAACAACCTCCTAGATATGATTAAGGTAAATAACCTTCATTGGAAATTGTGAAATGGCTACCGACCCCATAATTGGTTCTTCGGCACAAATCACTGTACTCCTTAGATGACGTGTGTGGTAGAGTGGTAGATAAACACCTTCCCAGATGTTTATGGCCGAGATGTAGGAGCAAATCTTACTCTGTTTCTTGGGCCAGCGGATCGCATTCAAGGAGTCGTTAGCCATTTCACCTTTTCCTGCAACTATGAAGTCATAAGTATGACATGTTCCTGATAGGTACCTCCAAAGGCAGAACATGCTCTGCTATTATTCTTCTTACATTGTAAAGAGAAGCAGTCACAATTTGTAGTTAGGATATAATGGCTAGAGGTAAACAAACAACTCGCCATAGCAACATCCCGAATTTATGTGGAGTAATATTTATCACCTCAATACCGGTCTTTGTGTGGTTGTGTCCAAGAAAGCTGTGAGTTGCTTGGTCGATTATGCAGGAATATTTTTGGTATTCTATATGATGGTATGGCTCTCGACATTGTTGGATAACCAGGCTTAGCAACTTAAAGTTCTCGTACTGGTCCTCTTACTCATGTTCTCCCAATTCCTTGATCAATAATTGTTCTGTAGTTGTATAGCAAGCATGTTACCACTTTCATATTCCGGATCCTGTTGACCAGTTACTTGCTCTTTCAGTGACGGTGAAACTTTTATATCAGCTGATGATTTGAGGATAAACCTTTGGAACTTAGAAATCAGCAATCAAAGTTTCAACATTGTTGATGTGAAGCCAACAAATATGGAAGACCTAACTGGTAACAGAGTTTTGTTTAAATCTTCTGTTTAGAAGAATATTTCTGAATTGTAGTGTATGTAACTATTACTAGAATATTAACTTTAGGGATAATGGGTCTGATATGCGTACTGTTAATGTATATTTCGATGAATAATTCTTATTAATATCTCGTATTTTATGTTGTCCTATGGAGTCAAAGATTTTATATTCTTTGGCTAGTGTATATAATAGAAATAAATCAAATGTGACTCATCACCCTCATTACGCTTCTTATCTATTGGGAAGTAGTAGACTTTTTCTTTTCTTTTGTCAACAAGTCATGGCAAACTGATAGACTCCTCCCAATGTGATTACGTACAAGAGATGTTTTTGGCGCTATCGCAATTTGATGTCCATGCATGAGAAATATGGTAATACATCACAATTAAGAAGTGATCCTTATTCCTTTACCACACTGCCCTCCATGTTTACCGGTATATAAGTGGAACTACTTAAATATGAACTTCTTCCTGAAATTCATTTTATTGGGAAATGGTCTGATTGGGTGTTGAAGGATATCAGTGTGGCTTTTCAAGCCTGAAGGTCATTGATCCTATGATGTGATCATTGGTTATGCAATATATATACTTATTTCCATGTTGCATTTAACGGTCTTGGCTCAATTTTATTATCTTAATGCAGAGGTGATAACATCAGCAGAGTTTCATCCTTCACATTGTAACATGTTAGCTTACAGTAGTTCAAAGGGATCCATACGTCTTATTGATTTGCGCCAATCAGCTTTATGTGATTCACATTCTAAACTGTGAGTATTCCTCTGTACTGGCTACTAACATGCATACATTTTATATGTGATATGATTATAATTGTAATATAGATGGTCCCCCCAAATTGAAGTAGTTGCCAATGAAGTGGTGATTGCATAATCATTATCTCCTGGACTTTCAGTCTTATTTGGCTGAAAGTATTGTTTTTATTTAACATTTGGCATGTTTTTATCACTTAATGTGATATTAAGATTCTAATTTATGCAGGTTCGAGGAACAGGAGTCACCTGGATCCAGATCATTTTTCACTGAGATAATTGCATCGATTTCAGATATTAAATTCGCCAAGAACGGGAGATATATTTTAAGTCGTGACTATATGACTCTCAAGGTTAAACTTCATTTTTTCCAACTCATACTTCCAGGCTTTTCATCTACAAGATATCATGAAACTTGTGCGTACGATAACCAATTTTAATCTTCTCTCTAATGTTAAATTCAGCAGATCAAGCAACTGATAGTTTGGTTATTTACTGGTTATTGTTGTATTAATTAAGATAAGTAAGAAATATCTTTATGTTTATTAGGAGATTAAGTGAGGACCAGTCTCTCATCATAGTCTTGTACCCCCTAAAAAACTCGTCAAATATTTGACCATCTGGGTTACAACATTCACCATTTCTAAATCTCATTAATTTTCTCAGTATATCAATTTGAGGGAGTAAAAATATATTAAAAAGGCTACCCGTCCAAACGAGAACTGATCGGGGATAGATAGATAGATGAAGTTAAAACGTATGAGATGAGAAACTAAAGTGAAGAAAATGAAGATTGGGATGTTCCTAATCCGGCACTCCCTAACATTTGCAACTTGGAAAATAAGTTGATGATCCATGGGTTTGGACGTTTGGTGTAACCCACAAATATGAAGCTAAGAAAACCATCAGCTGCCAATATCCATGTCTAATTATTATTGTTAGTATTTTTACTTAATAATTTTAATTTGCTGAATCATAAGTCAAAACTACATGTAGTGGAGCTACAAAGATGTCTGATTTTAACCATTATAGAGTTCACTTAGTATTTTATGTTTACTTTCAGTTATGGGACATCAACATGGATTCTGGTCCAGTATCCACCTTTCAGGTTCATGAACATCTAAGACCTAAGGTATTCCTTTTTAGCATGAATTTTTTCTTTCTTTCTTTCGGCTGTCATGTGATAGTAGTTGAGTGGCTGACAAGTCGCTTGTTCAATGTCTTCCAGCTTTGCGATTTATATGAAAATGATTCCATCTTTGACAAATTTGAGTGTTGCCTTAGTGGTGATGGTCTTCGAGTTGCAACCGGTTCATACAGGTAAACTAAGAATAATAATTATTTTGTATGTTTTCCCTGGGGCTTATTGTTGCACCTTATGTATATAAGACTTGATGTTCCCTGCAGCAACTTGTTTCGTGTTTTTGGATGTGCCCCTGGCAGCTCCGAAGCAAGTACTCTGGAGGCTAGCAAAAGCCCGATGAGGTATCAATTGCACTCCGATATTCAAAATTCTAGATATACTTTTATGAGTTATTTTTCTATTAGGTTTAATGATGATAATAATCATACGTGTCATCAGGAATCAAGTTCAGTCTCCTTGTTTGCCTTCAAGATTGACCAATAGTTTATCAAGGGTTGTAAGAAGAGGTATGCCCCTTTTCACGAACGTCGCTCCAAAAGGACAAGCAAAAAAGATTATGAAATGTTAAAATCAAGATGAATTCCCTTATTCCCCACATATTCTATTACTTAAAAAGCGCTCATACTTTGTACAGGAGCTGAAAGCGCTGGAGTAGATACAAACGGGAACTCATTCGACTTCACAACAAAATTGCTTCACCTGGCATGGCACCCAACTGAGAACTCAATCGCCTGTGCTGCTGCAAACAGTTTGTACATGTATTATGCATAGAGATCTGGACAAAAGGTCTAACGTTGATTACTTGGGAAGATTTTGTATGGCTGTATGAGACGGCTCTTTCTTCCAAGCAAAGTCATGAGGCTTTTTACCACTTCCAACGACCTCCTTGATGTGTAGATCAAGGTTCAAGGAGAGTTCAGCAAACACAATAGCATGCTACTTCGTTCCTCACATAACAGCGTCGAGCTTCATTTCACCGCTTCCTCTTTCCTGCTCACTCGCCATTTCTTGTCATCGTCTTACCATCCTCTTGGAAAGGGAAGTGGCACCTCTATTTTTATACATATGTCCGGTTGAAGACCGGAAAAAGATGTGATACTAGATCTCCTACAGAGCGTGACAGTGTTGCCTTCAAGCTTTAAGCAAAATGTAGTTCTACTTGGAAAACTTTGCTCCGAAAAGGAAAGTTGCTAGTAACATGCAGGGCGAGAAGACTATTAACTTCTACTAGATAATTCTTCTTTTCTTATGGTAGATTGGTTATAGTAGTGTGTTTGTCTCATAGATTTGTAAGTATATATTTTATTGTTTTTTGTAAAAGAAATATAGGGAGCTTTTGTTAAAATTGATTCGTATTATTATTTGCATTAACTTGTTAGGTGATGTTCTCTTGCTCGAAGTTCTCCTGGTGGTATGTATACAAAATACCTTAGAAATGGTAATAATTAAATGAATTGTATTCAATGAGTCGGTCATATAGGACAACTTTTTTTGTTTTGTTTTGTTTGATATAAATCTTATTAAAACGAGTCGACCGAACTTAAGAATCAGTCCAAATTACAAAAGTTGGGGCATTCTCATTTCTTACAACTCTATAACTACATAATTAATAGAAGTAATCAAATCTGATAGTTAATACAAATTATACAATACACAAATAATTATTAACCCTCTTTTCCTACAAGCGACTTCGTGAATGATGAGGTACTAACTCAACCGTTGAATCATTTGATTACTTCAAGTGAATAAAGTTGAAAGTGATGCTGGTTATCGCATGTCTCGTGCCTCCTACTTGTTGTAATGAAAGTATGAAATACCCATATATCAAAATGGTTGATTGTTCTAGTTATGCTTATTCTATGGGAGTTGTTCGTAGTTTTATTTATCAGTTCAAAACTAAGTTAATTTAAAAACACATTTCTATTTATCACATGATAAGCACGCATATTATCGATTACTCCTTCACCTCGTTTAAGCGAGAATCACTAAAATTAGTCATGAATCATGTATGATAGATTAAGAGAGAATAAGTCTTTCCCTTTCTAATATTGGTAAAGAAGGAGGCATCTAGAAACACTTTCACGCGGAGTTTGATTGATCACTCACATCACAAGTCTCTCTCAAAGTTTACTCAACCATATATCTTCTTGTTTTCTTCTCTATCTATTTTACACTATCTTTCAAATTCTTCATCTGGAGGACTTGCTCTTAGGCCTCATAGTTTTCACACTCTTTTTGAGGTTATTTTGGATTTCAAAATTATATATACTTTTGGCCCTTTTCATTTCCAGTTTACTTCTTCTTTTGCTGACAACAACTTATGCAAAAGCTTCAATAAGTTTATTCCATATAGGAACCTTTCTTTTTTGGATTTTGGAGTAATCAAACTTTTTCAACTTTGTTTTAAACTTTTATTTATATTTCCTTTTTACTCAATAACATACTCCTTTCCTACTTTTTTTAATTGATTGGTTAGAATTTCTAAATCTTTTTAGTTGTTATTTTAAAGAGATTAATGGTTATTTATTTTTTCATTATTTGATAATCTTCTCTCTTTCTATTAATCTCTTCTGCATTATTTTAATAAAATATTATTGAGCTAGAAAATTAATCAAAAAGATGCATCAAGTATCATTTTTGAGTTTTGACAGAAAAGAAAAGAACTTTATTTGATTCCAAACACTAAAAATCATTAAATTCTTATTTTTGCAGGTACCCAAATTCCAAAATCAGTAAAAGATTCCAACTTTATCAAAAAAATTGAATCTTTTTGTTGCCATTTTTTGAGTTGTAGCAGAAATGCAAGACCAATCTTTGTATTCACAGATGAATGATCCAACTTTTCCAGAACAAGAACACTTGAAGTGCCCAAGATGTGATTCTTCAAACACAAAGTTTTGTTATTACAATAACTATAATCTGTCTCAGCCAAGACACTATTGCAAGAACTGCAAAAGATATTGGACCAAAGGTGGAACTCTGAGAAATATTCCAGTTGGTGGTGTTTCAAGAAAGATTTCTAAACGATCTCCAACCACCAAAAAGCCTCTAACTCCACCATCATCTTCAACAACCACCGCCTCTTCTGTCAATGGCCTTAGCCCGGACAGGAGTAATCTGCGGTTGGGTGAGTTTGTTGATATCGAAGGAGAGCCAGTCTCGCATTGAATATGTTAAGTATAAGATATTTTGTATGGTTATGTTATAGATTTTTAACATGGTATCAGAACTATTCCCTCGAATTCATTCGAGTAGGAATTTGTGATGAATAAGTAGGGTGTATTGCAAATGCTGAAAAGAACAATTGTACTAGTTCAAGATGGAATTCAGGTGGTGATTGACCTGATGTCACACCATGTTCCATTTTTCAGTTAATTATAGTTTTTGAGTTTTATTTTTTCTCTTTAGAAATATGTACCTAATTAATTGATATTATTGTTCCTCTGTTATGGTATGACCCTTCTTTTGGAGGTTTATTTATTTATTTATTAATTCAGTTGGAAAATTGACAGTTGCCTTTATTAGGTTATTTATTTGTCTAGGTACATGCATGAAGGCTTATTTTGGTGGAGATCGATATGATATGATTAATTATATCATCTTCCTATTTTTAACTTTAGAAATATAGACAAATATATAATATTTGTGACATTATCAAGTACTCCCTCCGTATCGATATATTTGATAGTGTAATACAAACGAAATCTAGTAGAGCTATATCAATAATTAATATAGTTATATGATCATGTTTGTACTTTGTACTTTAGAATGAGGCAATTCGTTTAGAAACTTGTGTATTTTAGAAACTTTGCTTTGAAATATGCAAGTGGTTGGTGTTTAAGTATTGATGAATGAGGAGAGGATGCGACCATATCTTGTCTAAATGTTATTTTATGTGAAGAAAAAAGGCAAACGTTTGTCTCTTATGAATTGGTACTTGGTAGAATATTGGGATGTTGAATGGTTGAGGATTTTGAAATCCTCAGAATCAATTATTGAGGTTTATTATTCTCACAATTGCTTTGTACTTCCTAATGTACTCCCCTTGCAAATAGATTAATTCTTTTCACTTTGTTGCTAGTCGATAACATGACTTAGTGCTTAGGAGGTCTTCCAGTAACTTAGAGGTCCTGGTTCGATTTTTATTGTAAGGGGCGGTGGGTGGGTTTTTTTTTTAAAAGTATATATAATAGTTTGATAGTTCAATAACTCTATATAATTTGGGATGTAGTGGCTCGCCTCACTTTCGAGGATTAATTTGAAATTATAATTATATATTTGTGACAAAGACTAAAGTAATATATTATTCAATCATTTCTTACTTTAGTTAGATCAAGATCTCTTCACAGATATTGGAGTACGATATTGATACATACTTAAAATCTTATTTCAATTCAATATTTTAATCTTGCTTGAGTTTTGGTGAAAACTACATCATCAATTTTAACACCTTCACTTTATGCTATTCTAGTTTTGCTATGATGCGTTCCATTCAAATCAACTAACATCAATGACATCTGCCATACTTTTTGAGAAATACTAGTAACTCAATTTGTCCAAAGCAAAAAAAACCATCGCATTAAGCTCGACTGATGATTTCCTCCATCCCTCTTCTGTCTGTGCCTCCTCTATTCTCAGCCTATTTTATCAGGTTGCACCTAATTTATCGTGAATAACGCGAGTTGTTATGATGTATTGTAACTATTTTTATACATATAAGCATCAAAAGATATATCGAGATGATGTCGAGAATCCTCTAATAGTCGATTTCATATCACCCTCAAGCCGTATCGAATGCTTGCCATACCATATGGCTGTATTTATTGCAAAAGAGGGCGCAATACATAGAGGTCCACCCTCTACTGAAGAAGCAGTGGAGAAGCACATGGAAGCCATACTTATCTTCCTGATGGTGAGGTGAGGCCAATTGACCTCATTTATGTAATCACTGCATTCATTATTGCATACTCATTACTCACTATGCTCATTACCAACATAACAGGGAAGCAAATATCATACCTATTTTGGCTATGGTCGTCCCTACAACCAATCACAATATTATCATAAGTCATAACTGTGTCCCAACTAGTTCACCCATACATCAATAGATGGAGCTTCAACTCTCATGATATTCATGTATTAAAATGATTGATAATGATGTACCTGAATCGAATTAGTCAAGTTTGTTTATATTAAAAAGAAACTTCGATTATTATTATTAACCGTATATGTGAGGGTTGCCATGAATCTATCAACCTCCATTAACATAGGTGAAGTTGTTTATTGAGTGAATCTCTAAGCATAGCCTTTACCTCACCAATAAAACCATTATAATAATAAAATATAGAACTTAAAATTGCCTGGAAACAAATGTTGTAGTTCAAATGACAAAAGGTTTCAGTAGGGAGTTTCAAATAAAAACGACATGTAGAAAGAGACATAATAGGTCTCAAGTTTGCTATTGTTTCCATTCTAAGACAAAGAAGGCATGTAACTGAGGTCTATCGATTACATGTGGAGATATATCAACAAAAAAGTTGTTGATCATCCAACTTAAATAACCTCATAACCATGAACAACAAATCCACTGAAACATGTCCCAGAGTCTAAAAGGAATCACTTGGCCACCGTCCGGGCTTTGTACATGCAAATGTAAGCCATATGCCAATCACCTGGAACAAATGCGCAAAATCCAGAAAAGGTGTTCAAATGATAAGTATAGATCCAGGCGAGAAGTAAGTAAAAGTTTGAAACGTTAAACAGTAGGTTCACAACCAATGGGAGTTGCAGATGCCAAAACCATATAAACATGAGAAAGTGAAGTACGGCTGGAGATAAGAGAGAAAAAACAGAGAAGTCCTTACCGCCTCCAGAAAGTTTTGTAATGTCGTCCTCAAGCTGTGGGACTGGATTATCATCGTCAAATAAAACCCATTTACCTGAAATCAACAGTTGCGAGAATATATTTATTAAATGAAACCACGGATGAAGATAAGGTGGCAGAAAATGTAACAGAGGCGAACCATTGTCTTGCTTGACCCATGCAACATAATGCCCTGAATCAGCACTTCGCCCCTTGTGTGTTAGCACTGCGACCAAATCATATACGCCTGTCATTTGCATTTCTTGGTTTTGAGCAACACCTGAAAGAGAGTCCCCAGTGATTAAACCTTGAGACAATATCACAAACCTTACTCACCAACTATATTAACAAGCACTCTCAAGTACTGAATAAAACAAACATTTACCCATTTACCAACATAAGATTTTCAAAGATTATTTACCTTCTTGGGGTGTATCTGTGGGCACTGTTCCACTTCCACTTGATGATCCCTGCACGGGAAGACATCTTAAGCATTTCATAAGACAACATATGCTTCTACTCTTCTCCAACCAAACACGAAATAAATTTAATTTCCTAAATTTATATAACACAGTTTAACCTTATACTTACACATATCTGACAGGTTTCCTTGTAGGAAACCTTACAATGTATTTGTTCGAACCAACTGAGAGGGCAAAAATGGTGGCACATGAATTTTCTTAAAATTTTTGTGTAAAGTAAACCTTTCCAATCAATTGGGATGGAGGGAGTAATTTATTTTACAGAATATACCTCTGCTTCAGCCATCTTTATATCTTTCGATTCTGAGCTTTTCTCACTAGTTTTCAGCCCAAACTTCTTGCCTTCTTCTTCCCTAAGAACCTACAAATTGTGGAGGATATCACAGTTCAACACTATGACAGAAATCTAAGGCTTTTCAAACTTTTTAATATGGAAATAGAATGCATGAATCGAATCTACTGGGAACCCACAAGTGATACCTTACGAGGAGCATCCAATATTTTACGAAGTTCCTCCGAACAAAAATCATATACATCCAGTTCCAACGGGTAGTCTACTTTCTGCAGTTATTAAATATCACATCATCAAGCTTCACATTTTATTGTTTAATTAATCGGTGCACTTGAAAAGGCCAGATACAACAAGCATACAACACACATAAGCTTCCAGCGGTCTTTAACAACAAATGCAGTAAAATTATCAATACTGTAGACAAGTTATATCCAACTAATTACCCGTAAAATCTTAGCCTTCTGATTTGATTCTCTTTTCCAGAAAAATCGAACGAACTGAACCGTCAAGTATCTGCCACCAAATTAGAAGCGGGGCATATAAGAATCATTGTCACTGAACTCCTTATCAAGTAATATATTGTAACTGAGAGAGGGCCATGAACATCAATTAGGTCATTAGTGCATAAGAGGTAACAAAAATATCATTAACGCAACAACTTCATAAATGCTAAGAAGGGCTAGATTATAATGGAAAACTCGCCAATAGCCATCAATGTTTAATTTTCAGAAAACAAAAAGAGAATACAAATTAGACCTTGGCAACTCGTTAATACGTGAATCTTTTATATAAATTGCGCTGCGACCTAATGAAGGAGAAGCCTTTTCCAGTTCTGATTTCAGACCCTGAAGAACAAATTAGCAGTAGTTATGAAGCAAATACTGTGGGTTCTTAATGATTTCTAATAAACCAGCATGCAAAAAAGAAAAAGAATCTAAGTGACTTACATGTTTAATACCCTCATGCAAATGGTTCACCTCTTGGGATATATGGCACTTCAGCGAATAAACAACTTCTTTTTCTGTACTTTCCTCACCACTTTCTGCACAATGGATCCTATAATCATGGAGCAACAATTTAATGAATATGATAATCAAACAAGGTGAAGGATATAACATAGATAGGAAGCTCAGAAATGACATTGGCAGCATAATATATCCCGACGTATGAGGTGACATATCAGCAATAGGCCCTTCCAGTTATACAATATTGAATGTAATAACCAAGAAACCATCATGCTGTCAGGAGTCCATAACTATTGAAGGCTGATTGTGCAAACACGAAAGGTATATGAGCAAAGAATGGGTAAATATTAAGATGTCAAACCAAATCTAGGACTAATCTAAATTGATAGGCGGCCTCTCATATTTTCTGGACAAGTAGCTAGAAGTCAATTACAAATATTACCTGCTGGCAAATTCAATACCAAAAAGTCCCTTCACAGGATCAGCTACTTCACTGCAGGAAGAGAAGAAGTAAAACGACGATTAAATAACACAAAAATTTAAGCATAACAAATCCCAACTATTAAGTTAGCTACCTTGAACCTGGTGACTTTAGAGATTGGGAAAGAGTATATAAAAGTTGCGACCAACATTCTTCAGCATCCTGTAAGAACAAATTGTATTTAAAAATATTTGAATGAGACATTGAAAAGATTTAATGCAGTCATGAGAATTTTTGTAAAACCTGTTGCATGAAGACTCCATTGTGAAGCTGTCCAAATTGAGGGAACTTCTTCCGTAGCATCTGTGGACCGATAAACAATGTTACAAATTATAATATCTTCGTGTTCACCCACAATAGGTTCCAAAATAAAAGTGGATAAGTTGTGTCGCCTGGTTGCACCTGACAAATCTTAGGCATCTACGTGGTCATTATGTTAATCAATTATTTAGATGCTTTAACTTACAATTGGGGCATGTTAGTGTTTGTTTTGCATCCACTACTACCATCTTAAACAGGTTTTAGGTCAGGCCATCAGAATGCTATAACTTATTTTCTAAATCACAAAAGCACTTCTAGTAACTATGTTTGTACATACCAACCAAAACTGCATTGGAGCCACTGGCTTCACGTTCTTGTCAAGCTCACCAAATAAGTCTCTTGTTGCAAGAGTCAATTGGTGAGACGTCTGATCGAAATCATTAGCCCGTGCAGGAGGAGGATAACTATTTACAAAAATATACCATATGTCAAAGGTTGCTCGACAACATCAATTAGCAGTTAAAAGTCCTTCAGTAGAGGAAATACATCACACACCTTGTTAAAACAGACTTCAGTTCAGGCACAGAATGCAAGCACTGAATAGTTGAATTCATATAGCATGTGTTCCCTAGATTAAATAAACCAGCTGAATGGCCCTGTAGGATAAGGAGGAATCCATCACACATTATTACACAGTATGACATGTCTCAGCAATATATGGTGCTTCATTATCTGTTCATCATATTCTAAGTTTAAGCTATTTAACATAAGGAAAGAGGTAAAAGCTAAAGGGTTCTTTTAACATAAAACAGAGAGATTTGAAATCATAATCTTATTGTTCATATGATATCAATACTCCATAATTGCAAACTTGTGAAGCATATTGGTATTACTCCAACAAAAGCTCAGCGGAAAATATTTATGTAAGCGTTGAAAACCTGTCAGAGCATGTCTTTAATATAAGGAAAGAAACAGTGGAATATGAATGAGAAATCCAATTCATCATCCACTCGGGGTAACAAATAAATACATGTTCGATCATTTTTTTTTTGTAAATTAGTGACAGATGTGAGTTTCGAACCCAGGACCTTCTGGTCACTAGCAAGAGCCTTTTCCACTAGGCTATTCGATTTACTCAAATACTTGTTCGATCATTGAGTCACAAATATACGAAGATGATCATACAATCAATACTAATAAAGAATTATTGTTAAAACCGAGCAAGACCCTTGCAGAAGATTGAACTTACAGTTTTGTGACCTACTTGACCAATTGATAGCATAATGGTGGATAATAAGAAACTAAATAGGCAAATACTTTCAAAATATACTTTCTCGCAAACAGCCCTAGCAGATTTTTAACTCCTTAATGCTAAATTTAGAAATGCTCGTAAACTCTCTTGATGTTTTTTATTCTGAACAACATATTACCTACTATAATATTTATGGCAATCCGCTATCATATACATAGGTAACTTACTAAATTAATCGCTAGCTCTTCCTCTGGCATGTCCTCCACAAAGACAGTGCCTTTCTCAGGAGCTTTGATCACCTCATCTGCAGTTCCCATCATCATCAACCTTTGACCCTGCATTAAGTAAATGGTAACATATACCAGTATATCACTATTCCTATAATTAAACATTTATTTTAAAAAAAAGGGGTAAGAAAACAAAAGATTACTTACCTGTTTTACTCCCACTGCTGACCAATCTGCATCATCCTAAATTCCCATAACAGTTAAAAAGAGTTAGAAGTAACTCTTGCTTTACTTTATGGATCACAATTGTCTACAAATGAACTTGATGAGATTATACCTTCAACAAACCACCTTTCACCATTATTTTTTGTCTTTCAGGTGGTACTCCGGTTAGGTCAAACAACTGGCATTTGAAAAGATAAGGGGGCTGACTGGTGTCGATCTCAACATTTTGAAGGACTTCTTTCTGCCATTTTACGCTCACTGAAAAGCATAGAAGATTGCAGATTAAAGATCAGAAGAGGTTCTAAATCATATTCCCTAAGATGCTCAAATGATGCATAAGTTATTTAGAACAAGGGTTTACATGATAGGCAATTAATACAGCTGACTTAACCAAAACATAATGAACTGATCATGTCATATAAGTGGAGGTCATGCTGCAAAACAAATGAGTATCTATCCGACAATCTATAGATGGAGCCTTAACTATACAGTCACTAGGGAAAATTAATGCTTAAAACAAATGACTTTTTAGACCTTGAATTCAAATGTATTCGTACATCTTTTAATCATATTTAGTGAAAAATACATCTACATACAATACTTCAACATGATTTACCAACACAGTAATTTTGATTCAAATCGAAGTTTTGCATGTCAATTAAAGTTAAGCTTTTTTCATCTGGCCTATACAAACGACAACATATTAAATCTTCTCCACATAACTTTCAACATTTCGAATTAACCCCCGCCCCCAGCGGGCACACACTCACACCACCCCATCATATCAATTTGGAGACAAGTTGAAATTTATTTGTTATAATACCAGCACCAAAGATCTTTTTGATATAGAGGTAGTATATGCATATTCACATAAATAATTCACCAAACTATATCTTTTATTGAGTGATAAAAAGGTCCAATTAAACTATCAGTAACAAAATAATACACCAAATAACAAATAATTTCAATGATAGTTTCCAATACTTAGTCTAATAAAACAGCATAAATAAATCTACAAAAAAAAGTTCAATTTCGAAGTTAATCAGTAAACAATAAAATGAAATTGAAAAATAATAGCAATTGATAAGGTGACTCACCGGTCAACATGTTTGGACGGGGTTTAAAGTGGGGGAGATCGGAGATTTAGGCAGTCGCGGTGGCTTATTTTTGGGGTATTGCTTGCGAAGAAGGGCAAATTGCTCCAAGGGGTTAAATAGGCATCATGGGTTGGATATTTGAAAAATAAAAATTGAGGCACCCGTGTCTCTAATATACGGATGAGGTAAATTACGGATATATCTTACCTAATCAAAGACTGCTTTCAAAACACAAAGTTCACTCCTAGTTAAATTTGGATCCGGATTGCATGATTATGATATTACTTGATCGATAATTAAATAAAATTCAGACAAAAAGAATTGGTTACACAATCACTTATTCCCGATTTTACAAAATATACTAGTGTTAACTTTGTGTAATAAAGTAATGGTCAATTGCATTATTAAAATTTTAACTCAACTGACATATGAATCGTAATTTATTTTATATTAAATTGGCGAACAAAAAAATGGAAGTTACGTAAGTGATAAGATGAAGCCTCACATTCTCATGTTGAAGTCTCGTGGTCCATTTCATCTAATCAATAAGTGACATTTGTTTTTATTATAAGATACATCTATTTGTCTTTTTTAATTATTTATCATATTTTTAAATAATTGTATATTTCTAGATATAAAATATTAAGGGTTAATGGCAGGGATGATCACCTATGTTTGTCAAATGTTTTCAGTCGATCACCTATGATTTAAAACGTTTCAGTCGATCACCTATGCTTTAAATTGTATTCTACTTGGTCACTCCGTTAAAATTTCAGCCTAACTTCAGTTATGTTGGTCACGTGGTTGTCACATGACAATTAAGGAAAAGTATTTTAGTCAATCACATCCTAACCTCACAATTGGCTGAAACTTTGTTGTCGGAAAATTAGAGAATGATTATTTCATTTTTATCCTCAAAATATATTTAGTAAATGACCGAAATACCCTTAATGCAAGTCACGTGTTAGTCGCATGCAAAACTTAATAGTGGAGTTACAGATTGGGTGATCGACTGGAACGTTTTAAAACATAGGTGATCGACTGGAACGATTTAAATCATAGGTGATCGACTGGTAACATTTGACAAACATAGGTGATCATCCCTGTCATTAACCCATAATCCGTACGTTATTTATTTAACATTCGTGCCACTTTATTTGATGAATAACACAAAATGTGGCATTTCGTCTTAGTTTTTCCTTTAGGGTTTTAAGGTTCTCATATTCGTGCTATATTAATGCTCGTTTCTTCAAATTCAGTTTTCAATTTTTTACGATCATTTTTAAAAATATATTTTTCATATATACTAAAAAATTATAACAATATTCTAATTAATTGTCCAACATACTTTATTGTGTAAGAAAAATAAATTTACACAATCTAAATTGTGTACAAACAACTAGTAATAATAATAACATGTTAATCAAAATGGGAAACATGTAGATACCTTAATTATAAGGTGACTACCAAATAATTGAATTTAAGTTCTAATTGAGCTCATTTACAAATGGAAAATTATGGTCCCTAAGCTTTTTATTCATTAATGATTTATAATCATCAGAAATGTATGTTGTACCAATTTATAATAGTGTATATTTTGTTCTTCTTTTGATACATTTTAGGTAATACATTTTATTTTGTCAAAAAAAATCATATTTTTCGCATTTTAGATAATATATACTATTTTTTTTAACGATTTTGGTACGCAAACTAAATATGTAGATAGAATAATTTTGGTACATTTCCTTTTTAAATATTTTCATTTTATACCATCTTAGAATGATATATTTTAGTAATGTATATCATATTTACATTCAAAATAATTATATACATTGATCAATCAAAATTACTGAACCGTAATCGTTCTCCATTTACAATACTAAATTACTAGTTAGACTTTGTTCAAAATGTTTATAAAGTTCATTACAATGTCTTTCGAAGAAATCATCATCTTATAAAACCAAAAGTGCTATACCAAGGTAGCTTCTAAAAGTCAAAGACTATGAAAATCTAACATCTTAAACAAAATAAATAAATAAATCCTCTTGTGAAAGCCCAAATTCCTCAACTTTGGAAGTCATGTCACTTTGATTAGATCAGTACTTCAAGCTATTCTTGTTTTTATCCAATGAGTGTCTACAAATTTTCACTTACAGTCTTAGATGATATTGATCGAATCTATGCCAACTTTCTTTGAGGAGAAAATCAATCTTCATCTATTCACTGGATTAACTGGAAATTTCTTCATCTGGAGACTCGTCAAGGTGAACTTGGTTTCAAGCATCTTCACCACTTCAATCTTGCACTTCTTGTTCGTAATAGTTGTAGTCTTAGCTTCTTCACTATCATAACACACCCATGTCTTCAACCCTTAAGTCAAAATATTTTTCCAACTAATCTAACTCTTCATACACTTGGAAAAGCCTCCACTCAGGTATCAAGTGTATTTCTTATTCAATGACTTGGTGTATTGGTAATGGATCCTCCATTAACATTAGGGATGATTATTAACTTCCAGGACATGACCTCCTGAACTAAAGGCTTTCTTTAACCCTATAAAAAGTACAAATTATCCTACTTTTGTCTCTCAACTTATTATAAACTCTTCTTATTGGAACACATCTCTCCTCAACTTCATTCTCCCCCATATAGTCTCTACAGTCCTCAAAATTTGTCCAACAGGAAAGAGTGACGAAAAAATATGGCTTAAAGAAACATTTCAATCCGAAGACCTTTATAAGAGGATAACCCAACACTCAATCAACAATTTGAAACTTCCCTCCACCCACCCAACCATCTCGGTCCAACCCTAGAATTTTCTCTGAAAATTTCATCTTAACAGATTACCTACTATATTAACCCTTTTTGTTGTCTTTGTTCGTAAGTAATAAAAGTAGTCAACATCTCTTTTTTTATTGCTAATTATACTCAGGATATTTGGTCTCGTTTTAACATTTTTTCACCATATTCTTCGATTCAAAGTTTTCTTTTCTCCTTAATTCTAAAAAATTGGACACATAACAATATTCATGAGCTCCTTATTTTTGGAAGTACTTTTTGGATTACTTGGCTTATTAGGAATGAAGTCACATTTAACCATGATGATCTATTATGCCAAGTTTGGTATAGGAATTTTCACAAGTTCAAGAACAATGAAGATTGGAGGACAATGCTTCATGAAGAGTACATGAGTAATTGTGAGGTATTTGGTTACCAGCTAGTGTCGGTTGTTTCTTAAATTTAAAAGACATGGTTATTAGTACTTTTAATTTGGTACCATATAATTCTACTCCATGTAATGATCGTGAAAACACCAAACACATTAATTTTGCTTAATTTTATCAATTATCTATAAAAAAAAAAACAACACTATATATAAACATAGTATAAAACCCAATTGTCAATTTTGTTGAAAAACTTGAAACTTAATCCAACCTTTGAACCCACCAACTACCAAGTACAAATCCATTGCACATCACATATATTAATCCACCAACCCATAAACATAATCAAATTGATAGAATATGTGATCTTGTAACTACAAAGTCATGAATTCGATTATCTTGTCAATATTTTAATGATCGAACTTGTGTGCTTTATGTAGCTGACATAATTCACAGTCTATTACATCAACCCTAGAGCTAACCAATATATACTCAATAAATAGTAGGACTAAAAGCACTCTTCATCATACACGAATCCACTTGGGTTTCAGTTAATCACTCACGTTCCTAAATATCCCAGTTCATCACTCAAGTTACGAAATGAGGCAAAATCACTATTTTCGTTACTGAGGCCGTTAACTGTACCATTTTTTGGTCATGTGCGAGGCATGTGCCTCATTTTTTGGGCAATTTAGTCATTTTAACGGAAATAGTGATTTTGCCTCATTAACTAACTTGAGTGATGAACTGACATTTTAAACATGAGTGATAAACTATAACCAATTAAAAACGTGTATAACGAGCAATGCCTTTAATACTAAATAATAGACTAATTACCTATTTCGTTACAAAAATACGTAAAGTAGTCCAACATGATAATCCTAAGTCGTAATTTTGTAATTTATAGTACATGATATGTAATTGGACTCCTGCTAAACCATGGTCTATGGGTCACCCCATAATTGGACCCAACAAAATACCCTCCAAATTATTTTAGATTGGGCCATTTTTCTTAATCAGATTCCAAAGGAATATTGTCAAACTTCCTTTCTTCCTTGTCTTCATCAAATCACCCCCCACCCCACCCCACCCCCCTTTCAAGTTTCAACACCATATAATTAACAAAACCTCAAATAAGACCCAAATTAAATTAATTAAACTAAATTGTCCAATCCGAATTTTAAAAAGTCAACATTTTAACTCTGACCTAATTATGTATGGAGGCGCCGGAAAACCCGGTAGAGGCGGCGGCGGAAGAGGCGGCTCAGGCGGAAAACGGAACATACGCACCACCTTCCAGCGTTCCTCTCCAGCGCCGCCAACTGGCCGCCTCTCAATCGGTGGCAGTGGAGGAGCAGGGTCACGCAACCACTCCTCCGCTGCATCGTTGCCATCCACGTCATCAAGCGACGCCAAGGAGGAGAGTTTCAGGCTTTTACGAGGTAGTGAGTTGAATTACGCGATGATTATAAGGTTGGCGCCTGATTTGGTAGAGGAGATCAAGCGTGTTGAGGCTCAAGGTGGTGAGCCCAAGATCAAGTTTGATGCTAATGCTAATAATCCTGCTGGAAATGTGAGTTTTGTTAATTGGTAATTTTTTTTTATAATATTAGATGAAAAAATATATTTAAATATAGTTGTGAAGTGTATTTATTGTTGGGATGATATTTTTGATTCAAAATTGAAATGATGTAGTAATAAAAATCAACTGGACAATTGAAGTGGACAGTTGAAGTTTATGCTAACAATCCTGCTAGAAGTTTGAGTTTTGTCAAGAGATACTTTTTTTGTGTAGTATAATATATTGAAAGATAGTATTGCAAGCAAATTTATGATTAAGATGATGATTTTGATTCGAATTGAAGTTATGTGGTTTAAACTAAGATTAAAAAGTTCATTGATTTGCAGTAATGAAATATTAATTAGACAATTGAAGTTAATGCTTAGAAATCCTGGTGGGAATGTGAGCTTTCTTAGGGAATATAATGAGGTTTTGTTGTTCTAATTTGATCATTGTCAAGTTTTGAACTTTGATGAGTTGGGTTGAATAGTAAAGTAGTTGACAAATAGTAGCTTTTGATCTATGGTATTATGTGAAATATATCAAAAGATAGTATTTTCAAGCTAATTTACTATTTTTAATAAATTAATAATTTTGATTGAAATCCAACTTATGTGTCAATTAAGGACTTAAAGTTTCTTAACTTTGATTGTTAAAAGTTAATTATTGGTACTGTTGGAAATGTGAGTTTTATAAAGGGATAATATTTGTACATGTTGCATTATATTTGGTGAAAAACTAATCAACTTTAGTAATGAAATGTATATTTACAATTAAAATCACAATTTTGATTCAAATCTAAGTTACGTGCTTCAAGTAAGGTTACAGAGTTCGTTAATTTTGAGTAATGAAACAAACTGGACAATCTTTCTGAAACGGGGGTAATATTATCCGATCCCCTTACATTGGTTAGGTAGGAGCCTCTTCAGAGGTATTGGGGCATGTTGTTGTTAAAATTATGTATGCCTAGCTTGATTAAGAACAAATTAAATTGTTTTTTTCTTTTGTAGATGTTTGCAGATTTTGTCCGATCACTTTATGAACTTTAATCGAAACTCGTTGAGCTAGTAAAGTTGTGCACACTTTTTATCTGAAAGACTATATACCAGGAGATAGTGTAAGAACGGATTCGAGTGCCTCTGCAAGATGTAGGCTTTAAATGCACCAGTATTAACACTTGCAAAGATGAGCTATAATTTTGGACATTATGTGATGTTCGCGAACAAGACATGCTAATTTTTTCACCTGACAACTTCTACCATGTTAATTAGCTTGCCTCGACCTTTTTGTTCTTGATGTAAAAGAGTTCTTTTAGTATGCTATAGCTCAAGCAATGCTTGAAATTTTATGAGGGTAGTGTAGAGCTGCAATCTTAATGTGGTAGGAGCTGACATTCTATTTTCTTCGCCAGGTTATTAATGTTGGTGGCAAGGACTTCAGGTTTACGTGGTCTCACGAACCAGGAGATCTCTGTGATATATACGAAGAACGAAGAAGTGCTGAAGATTGTAATGGCACTCTTGTAGAATCGGGTAGTGCATGGAGAAAGTTAAATGTACAACGCGTGCTAGACGAATCAACAAAAAACCATGTTAAGATGCGTTCAGAGGAGGCTGAGCGCAAGCTTAAATCACGCAAGTGAGTTGCCTATTATTATTATTATTGTTATTATTATTATTATTATTATTAAAAGCAAGCTTGAATCATGCCTTCCTTGTTACACTCTTCTATTTTTGTTTTTATCATCCATACAAGGTGTTCAATGTTTGACTTATGATTACATTGCTAAACAGAAAACCCATAATAATAGAGTGTAATGGTAGCTGCAACTTTGATTGTTCTTGGTTGTTGTTAGCTGAGGAAAGTCTACATCCGACTTGGTTGAATAATTAGTCTTCTATGCTCTTGATACTTATTTCACTTGTTGCTATCTGTAGACATGATTCGTGGTGCTTGTGGGAAATTCTTCTTAATTATGATATGCATTAAACTATGAAGCATAATTTTTTGAGGTCATCTCGTCGCGGCCCTATGAAAATTAGATGATTCGTAGTGGTTGTTGTGGAAAATCCTTCTTTTATCAAGCCATGGCGTGAACTGTGAAGCATAATTTTGTGAATTTCAATTGCTTAGTTATTTTTTTTGTTGCTATAAGAAAGAAGATCTCTTCTCCTTTACCAGCTCAAATTGTGCTCAATATAAACATCAAATTAGTTCTGAAACTGTGGGCATATTGATATTGTAAATATTGCTTTCAAATGGAAGTGTTATTTCATTTCTGTTTTGACTTTCTATTGGATCTCAGAATGATATCATGTTTCTTCTTCGAAATATATGGATGAATGAACACATATGACATATCAACTTCAATCAAAAAAATAAAGAAATAAAAGTTCCAGGTTTTATTTTCTTACCCCATGAAGGTGTGCAGGCCCTCTCTAGCTTGTTGATGTGCCATTGTTCCAAGTGACTCCCATTTATGTTTGTATCTTGTCTTAACTTGCTTTGGTTATATATCCGCAGCTTTTCCTCTTATTGTTGTGTATGGAGGCCCCCAAAAGCATGGGGTTTATACATGGCTCCATTCACATGCCCAAACCATGTCGTCTACCAAAGACACCTTTTTCCATCTGTTAAGATTCCGAAAACTAATTAGTGAATATCTTGAGCTGAAAAAAATTGGACTCATTCTAATTTTCATTTCCAAGTTCCAATTCCATCATTGACCACCTATTCAATGGAAGAAAATAAGGGTCTCAACCTACTCAATATAGATATGAAAGTTGTTGCTGAAGGACACTAACTACATGTCAATATCAATTGTGTTTAATGTTTTGTTCTTATAGTGTTTGTTTTGCCTGAACAGAGCAATTGTGTTAGACCCTGGAAATCCATCTATGAAAAATCAAATGAAGGCACTGGCTGCTGCTGAAAGTAAGTTTTGGTTAGTGATAAGTATTGGTTGGAATGAAAATGTCAAGTATTCTCTCCTCAAACCTGTCTGTGGCTGCATTTGAGTCTGTTCTGCATCTATCTACCTGGATCTGTCCCTTTTAAATTGCAATTTCTAAGGATGTAAAATAGTTCTAGGTTTAGCATAACTGATACGGATGTAGTGTTCAGTGACAATAGTCAATAATATTAAAAATTGTTATCGTTAATGCCATTCTTAGCACTTAAAATGAGTTGACCTTTTACTTTTGGGGTCAGGCTGTTGATCAACTGGATTAGGAAATTACCTCCTCTGATGGCGGGGAGATTTAAGACTGATAAGCTTGTGGTGTACATGATTTCATAACTATCACCTTATACTACCATACATCTTGCTGTTTGTAGAACCAAATTGGGATAGATGGAACCTGTTAGGATGATCCACTGCTACTTGTTCGTTGAAGAGTTCATGTTCTAGAATTTATTGGTCCCGTACTCATATTACAATTTGATTAACACGGTCACTTGTCTTCCAGCCAATCCGTGGAGAATGTCGTATAAGCAGAAGAAAGAGCCTCCTCCAAAGAAACGAATACCTGAACCACCATCAGGTAATTGCTGTTTTGGGGTCATGATTTCGTATTTCTTCTTTGTTAAAACTTCCATGTTCTCTCAATTCTTTTTTATATGCTAAATCTGCAAATGTTTTTGTTAATGTGAATTAACCTCACTTATTTTTTATGTGGTCCTTGGTAGACCAAAATATAATATTGATGTTCTCCTCTAACCTTCTGTATTATAGGACCTCCTAAATCTATGTACAAATCTGGGTTGTTGACAACTCCTACCAAGGGCAGGCATTCAACTTCACCTCTAACATCTTCTCCTCAGCAATTTGTTGCTCCACCATCACCATTTTCGAATGGCAATAATAATAATAATAAGGGCCGCTCAAGTATGGAAAACATTTTCGGTTATGAAGCCACAAATAAGAATAACAGCTCTGAGAAAGACTTGCCAAGTAAGTTGAAAAACAGTGCAGGGTTGGATAAACGAGGACGCAATTTGAAGGTGGAAAAGTCTCTCGACTTGCGGAGTATGCTTGTTTCTCTTCTGAAGGAGAACCCTTCTGGGATGAGCTTTAAGGTAAATAAATAGTTCCATTTTACTGCTTGTGTTGGTTAGTTGTATATATTACCCTGGGCGATACTTAATCTTTTGGTAAAGGCCTAAAGAATATTATCCATGACGTTTTGACTTTCGAGTGATCTCCGTCTCTGTTTCAGCTCTTTCTATGTTTTTATTGTAAATTATAGGCATTGGAAAAAGCTGTTGGGGATGCATTTCCAAACTCGGTCAAGCAAATAGAGCCGGTAATTAAAAAGGTAGTATACAACTCGGCTTTTATATTAACTAAATGGCTATGGAGGTTGCTTTTGTGAATAATTTTGCATCTTGCAATGTTGCGTCCATCATCAGATTGCCACTTATCAAGCACCTGGCAAGTATTTACTAAGACCAGAAGTTGATATGGAGTCCTTGAAGAAATCTTCACCAATAGATGGAAGGTATCGGTCATTTTCTAGTCTGTAATAGATTCAGGTGTCTGTTGCCTTTTCGATTTCTTACAAGTTCTTGGTGGAAAAGAAGACCAGATTAATAATGCCCTATAAGAAATCTTGAAAACAGTTCAATTCTTAAATAACCCTTTCAGATTAATAATGCCCTATAAGAAATCTTGAAAACAGTTTAATTCTTATAACCCTTTTCAGGTAGTTCTGTCATTTATGATGTAGCTCACTTATCTATGTGTATGTTTAAAGATAATGAAGATGCAAGGGTTACTTGTTTTATGTATACATACTTCCCCATGGTGTATACCTACTTTTCTCTTATGCAGTTCATTGTTAGATAATGGCAACCCATCTCCTCAACCACCTGCTCCAAGATCCAGCTTTTCCATGATACCTGATGGCAATGACATGGAAGAGATTCAGAAGATTGGATCTAAACCTGCAGAGTCTGCAGATGACTTCGACAAAATTGATATTGAACATGAGTCTCCTGATATTTTAACTGACAAAAGGATATCAGATGGCGAGAAAAAAATATCTGATAGTGAACGTCCTGTGGCAAGCTCCAGTGATAGTGGAAGCGACAGCGATAGTGATAGTGATAGTCACAATAGTGGAAGTCGCAGCAGAAGTAAAAGTAGAAGTCCAGTAGGAAGTGGGAGTGGGAGCAGCAGTGACAGTGAAAGTGATGCTTCTTCAAATAGTAAGGAGGCTTCTGATGAGGATGTGGATATTATGTCGAGTGATGATGACAAAGAGAAGAGCAAAGAATTTCAATCTTCTGAACCTGGGGAATTGAAGTCTCCTTTTGAATGGAAAACCACAGAGCCTGAGCCGGTAAGTATTTTGACTGATGAAAAGCAAGACGATCAAGTTCTTGATATTGATATTGAGAAGGACTTAGAGGATGACCATGTCGGTCATATGGCTGGGGCTATAAATTCACCTTCTAACAAAGGTTCTCAGCGAGCAGAAGAGACAAAGCATCATCTTCCTGGATGGAACAGACCCCGAGAAGACCACAATTTTGGTGGAGTTGCAAGCTCTGAAAGGGAGAATGAGGTCGAGGGGGGCGACCTTAAACTTGGCCGTTCCAATCAATCTGGGACTATGCCTAGAAGCAAATCTAAAAGAAAGTTGGAGGATGAGAAGTGTCATGATGGGGAACCTGATCGTTCTAAAAGGTTAAAAGCTGTAAATTTGAACGAATCGTTAGTTGATATAACTGGAAATTCGCCTAGAATGGGTGTTCTTCATGATCCATTTACTGAAATACCTAACATTCAAAAAACAAAGACAGGTAGAGAGGGTATCATTGATGATATGATGCAAAAAAGCTATAACCAAGGTACTTATGGAAAAAGTAGCTCTGATATTAAGCAGCTATCTCGAAAATCCACTGATCTTTCTGCACGCTCAAAAGCAACCACAGGTACAGAGCGGTCTGGAAAACATTCTGAGATTGTAGAGCGTGGTGTGCAGAGAGAAAAGGTTAACAGAGAACGACCAGATGATGGCGGTTTAATCAATGACAAAAGATCAGCCAAGTTCCCTAGGGAAGCTGCTGTAGATAAACATACAATGCCTATTTTCTCCCATTACAAGGAACAGGACATGCTTGACAATGGGAAGGAGCCTGCATCTGTTACAAATGAACATGTGGAGCACTCAATTAAAGATGGTTACTCAAATCATGTTCAAAGGTCCCCAGCTGAAAATGGTAGAAGCCTGCGAAGAGAGTCCATAGACTTGGAGGTGGGTGAACTTCGTGAGCCCTCATCCAAGGATAACCATGCTTATAAAAAGAGATTTGAAAGAAATGGTTCCTTCAAGAAATCCGAGAACAAAGAAACGAGTTCAGAGTACTGGAATTCAGATGTAAATAAAGGGAAATCTTCCGGCAGGGTATCTGTAGAATCTAGAAACACCTCTATACCGAAGGCAGGCATACCAACGTCTGGCATCCTGGATGACTCTAAGAGGAGGAGTCCTGATCATTATGCTAATGATTCTACAAGTCATCATCACAGAACAGGACAGCCTGGCACAGAACAAAACCATTCAAGAGTGGATGGTTTGGACTCTATTTCCCTGAATAATAGAATATTGGAAGTAAATAACATCAACACTGAAAGTGATGCTGTTACAGGCTTGGGGTCTAATAGTTCGTTGAAACAGCAAGACAATAGACGGGCGGGTATACCCCCTTCCTCGAGGGAAAAGAGAAAACATCAGCCAAATAATTCTGGAACTCAACATGATAAAAGGAAAGATCCTTCTCGGACGGAAAGCAATGATGGAAGCCAAAAGAGAAGAGAATCTTCTACTGATGAAAACAGCTGTCCATATTCTAAATATGAAAGAGAAGGGCCTGAGCTGAAAGGGCCAATAAAGGGCGTCTCTCAGTATGTTTACTTATGATGTTTCTGAGAATTTAATTTCAACCTCTTTAGATAGTTTGAATTTAAATGCGTAATGATTGTTTTGTTTTTTGTCTTGTGGTTTGTTAGGTATGAGGAATATATCAAGGAGTATGTTGAGAAGTATGAAAGTTATGTGTCGTTGAACAGGATCTTAGAGTCTTACAGGTATTGTGCCTCTTTTAAAATTTATTAATTTCAGTTTCGTATTCATGTCGACTCTGGACGGACGAATGTTCATTGACTAAAAATTGTATTGAACTCTTAGGAACGAGTTCAGTCAAGTTGCGAAAGATCTCGAAGCTGCTGAAGGCCGAGATACGGCACGGTACCATGACCTTGTAGCACAACTACATGAATCATATCGCCAGTGTGGTGCGGTACGTGCTATTTTCTCCTATTGTTTGTGTTGCTTGCTCAACTTTTTGAAGAGACTGGATGCCTCCCCAATCCTCTGGATATGAATTAACTTCATATTCGAAAGCTGTCTACATCCCTTCACACTAATACAAGGCTTTCAAATATAACGAATCACTTACTGTTTTAGTTTTAACCATGAGATATTTTCTTATCTATATACTATATTACCCCTTTTCACTTATACCCTTCACACTAATACAAGGCTGTCAATTTATCACTTTACTTGATATGTCCAATACATACCTACAACACTTAGTTATTGTGAAGTAGTAGTTGTTGCACTTCATTATGGGCCAATTTAGAAAAAGCAATACAATTCCTCCCCCGAACACCCTGCTTACATACTGTTGTGCCTGATATGCTCATCGTATGTGATAAATCAAGAATGAAAAATTCTTGTACTGGGAGTTCTGACACTTCTTTGCAAGACCTTAGAAGCTGCAAAAACTTATTTCTATACACACTATCCCACCAGTTAATTGCTTACTTGCGTCACTCACTCTTCCTACGGTGTCTGTTATCACTCTTTGGTTTTTTTACTTAAAGAGTTTAATGATTGTGCAGAAGGTTAAGAGACTAAAAAAGATCTTCGTTGTGCTTCACAAGGAGTTAACGGTACCATTTCTTTCTTTCGCATTGCTGAGGTTTCGTCTTATATGTCATGATATCATAATTCTGAATTTGCTCTTTGTTTACAGTGCTTAAAGCAGATGATAAAAGATTTTGCTGCTTCATATGCAAAAGATTGATGAGATCCCATAATCAATGGGGTGCATCTGGCATATTTGGTAACCATAGGCAGATCCATATTGGAATCTATGGGTGCCATGTCACCCATCAAATTTGATGATATGGTTTACATATATATTATAGGCAGCGGAAAGATACTTGGCAATTGAATTGTTTGGATTGTAAATGTATGTAGATTTTGTATTCCAAGCAATACTCACTTATAGGGAAGTTGTTCAATTTATAGTATCTTCTTCTTAATCTATTCCTTTTCTACTTACACTTGCATATGAGACTCCTCAGGTTGCAGACGAAGTTTCACAAGTTTTGATGGCATGTCTTGTTACCTTGTTGTCCACTAAGACCGTATGCAGAATGAGGTACACAGGCGCTGATGTTCTCCTAGAATTACATGTCTTGAAATGACAATGGACGTACATCAATAAATATAAGCGATGTTTTTAGTCATGGTGAAGAGAAATAACATGTCCGCTGATTCAAATAGAGCCATGTCCAAGGAGACTTGGATTATACTTCAGGCAATAGTTATGATTCAATAAATTAAAAAAAAAAATCGAGAATCTACTCGCTCATGAGTCATGACTTAACCTAAGAAATATTAAGGAAGATGTTTCTGAGTTGATTGAGAGAGGACGTCTATGAGTTAATCAAGTAAGTTTGTAGACTATCTAAATGGTAGGCATTGCCAAACAAAAATCAACTATTCGCTTGAATTTCTAAAGAGTTGCTGCTAAATCCTGCAAATAGCACGACCCTTTGGATTACAAATACAATTATTCAAATGAACTTAAAGAACAAGCCCGAGAAAGTGTATGTTGTCCTCGAGTAATGCAGATAGCACATTAACACGTTGCACGTTATGAACTAAAATGAACAAAGAAGAAGAAGAGAAACAATGGCATAACCATAACACTTGCTAAATATACACCACGGCGTATTCAATGAGATGTTCAAACAGACTTGTATTACCACTAACTTAGTCTCTCACTGTCTGCAGACGAATTCCTCATCATCAACTAATTAATGCACAACGAGAAGCCAACATTTATGATAACACAAGAAGGTCATAAACAGTATAACACTACTAGAGAAGCAGATGGCATATTTCATGTTAAGATTATCTAACTAAATCTAACTGCACAAGTTAGTCCATCAAATTGTTCCCCATAAACGCAATCCTTAAACGTCCCTGAAGGAAATCATCATCATCAACGAACTAACACACAACGAGAAACAAACATTTTGTAACATTAGACACTTCCAAACACTACCCAATACTACCACAGAAGCACACAACATATTTGCCATTAAGATGATCAACTAATTTACCAATGTAATTGCATCAAGTTATAATATCACAATTTCTTCCATAATTAACACTTGCAGAACCTAGATTTTTTCGAACAGTTAACACAAACACAACCCTCAAAGCTCCAATGTTTCCCAACAATCAACTCACACACACACACCCCTCAACCCGCAGATTCCTACCCACGAGCCTTAAGCTCCGCAAGACGCCTAGACAAATCATCCTCATCAACCTTCTCATCCGTCCTCACCGGCAGCGCAGCCCCTGCAGCCTGAGGCATTCCAACCGACACCTCGAGCCCATAATCATCCGCCACCTGCTGCATCAGACTACTAACCTCCCCTTCTGGAGTACTCAACGACGTGGAACCCGCCATTGAGCTTTCCATAAACTCCGCCTGAACCTCCATGTTCACAAACTGCTTCTCAAACCTATCCATGTTCTCACTCATCTTCTGCAGATTCCCAGTATTCAAACTCGACTCAAGCGATTTGACAATCGATGACATCGATTTCGATATCCCCTGCATTTTCGCTTGCGTATCGAGCCGAGCCACGACGGCATCTAGCCGGCTCGATAAACGGAGATAGTTCATTTGTTCGTTACGCTTACGAATAGCGTTCTCGGCGTAAATTCGAGCTCCGTCCATGTTGCCCTTTTCGATTGCTTTTTTGACTTTCAATTTCTCGGATTTTTCCTCCTTCTCGCACTTTTTAGCTTGGCGTTGGAGGCTTTTTGTGGTGAATTTGAGCTCCATGATTTGATTCATCAGCTTTTCTGTGTTTCCCATTTTGACTTTTCTGTTAAATTGATTAGTCGAATTTGGGGGTTAGGGTTTGTGAGTAATGGTGTTGGGGGGAGGGGGGCAACTATATGAACAAGAAAAAGTACTCCCCTCCATCCATTGATTGTCCTATTTTACTTTTTTGGAAATTTCAAATTAGCAACTCTTTTAGTTCAATTTTTTGTAGGACAAAGATTGGTAATGTAAGATGAATTTGAATTTTTCTAAAAATTTATATAAAATTAAAGAAAACAAACAAATTGAGATGGAAGAAGTAATAAAATTGTGCAATCGCCATTTTACCCCTACTTTCAAGGGAGCAATCAGGGGTAAAATTGCACTTCCATTCTAAAAGACTATTTGCGTATCTGCGATGCACATTAAAATAAAAAATATATACACATAGTAAAAATCATTGAATGAATATACAATTGTAGGTAACTATTTTATGCATCGTAATTAAGCTTAAATAATTTAATATATAAAATAATAAAAGACCTTTTTAATTTTTTTAAAATGAAACTAAATGAAAATTATTATAGATAAATGGAAGTTATTATACATTTAAACATGTGTCATTTGCTTATTTGTTAGATTAGATCACAATGCTTTATATGACCTCAAATTGCCCCCTTCCCGTATTATACGTATTGTAGATTATATATAATATAAATAAAAGGTGAATACTTCAAGTTAAATAAAAAAAATACATCAAAAAGTGTCAATCTGCCTAAATTCTCCATGAAAGAAATCACAACCACTTTCAACAACTCTATAAGAAATGTTACAAGCAATAAAATCGGTCACAGATGAACAAATTACTCAGTGTTTATTCTATATCTTGAAATAACAAGCTACAAAATCAATACTAAGAAATGGGAGCAGAACTCTACCAGTGAAAAAGAAAACAAGAAGAAGAAATTTAAAATGGAAGCCAATACTCTTTTCTTTTCACATTTTATCTACAGTTACAAGAGATCTTAATGATTCACAAATTTTGAGAAATTGGGAGAGCATAGTGACCTGGCTAGCTATCAGCCTCCTTGCAACATCATCGGAAGACCAAGATTGTATTGCTCGAGTCATGCCATCCCCTAGTTGTGAATGACCTAAATTGTATATAATACCTAATATTAGTTATCGAAAATATTAGGTATCTTTACTGATTTGGTTTTTTCACAGGTTTTTAGTAGAAATTTTCCCAGCCTCATTAAGCTTAAGGAATGGAAACTCTTTTGGATGCAAGGTCAAGCGCAGGAAGTTGCTCTCAATTGGCGAACAATTTTGACGGATTTCTCTACGGATTCTTTTTCGTTCCCAAAGTTTTGTATTAGAGCATCTACTCATTATGTCTTTGATCCTTATGCTTTTGTTTTTTGGCAGAATATTAACGGAAAGGATCTAATCCTAACCTTATGATGTAGTTCACTTTTCTATTTATATAAAAAAAAAAGGTTATCGAAAATATACAAAGTCAGACTAGAGTGATCGACGGAGATTTTTTAACAAACATTGGTGATCAACGAAATGAAGTCATTTGAATTCACATACTACCTTATTACTTAATTATATTATGACGTTAATATTCCTCTTTCAATTTTCAATAATGTAATAATGCATCTTCTATTTTAATAATAGTTTGTTTTTTTTTTTTTTTTTTTTTTTTTTAATTGAGGAGTTTTATTGAATTAACAAAAACGGTACATAAGAAACAAATGGGACATAGCTCTTACAATGACCTCCTACTAAATATAGATGAGCTAATACCCCAACTAAGACATAGTTCAAAGTTAGCCTTAGTAGCTTTTACATTTATCCAATTGCTAGCTTTCATTGAAACATCCTTACAAATAGTACTCAAAATCCGATCTCGAGGAAGCTGTCTTTGTGCATAAATCCGAGCATTTCTCTCCCTCCAAACATGGTATACAGAGCAGCATAAGGCGATTCTCCCAAGCGAGCTACGGAAACTCCCGCTCTTGAACTCCTCACTACACCATTTCCCTTCATATTCCCAATCTCGTGCCACTCTATAAGCATTCAATCGCTGCAGCACACTCCTCCAGATACCTGCTGTGTACTCACAAAGAAAGAACAAATGATTTGCACTTTCATTCTCATCACAGAAACTACAAACATTGTTAGCCACTATTCCCCACATATGCAATCTGTCCATAGTGCTCAACTTCCCCAAGTACAGCATCCACGCAATGAAACTGTGGCGAGGGATAGCTTTCTTATGCCACGTTACATGTGTCCAAGTAAGAGGAGCTCTAACACCTCTTAATTTTTGCCATACACTCTGCAAGGAGAATTTCCCATCCCCATTTAGCTTCCAAAGAATACAGTCTTTAACATCTCTTAACTCAACATTATTGATTTGATCTCTTAACTCAACATTATTTTAATAATAGTTTTTTAATTCATAATTACAAATATGATTTTACTATTTAAAGAATAATATGGTAATGCATTTTTTATTTTCAATAATTTCTTGTAAATAGTATCAAATATTAAACAACTTTTATGATTTTTTTTAAGAATAGTTTATCACACTATCGAATAATATAACTTATAACATTTAATGACTTTTATTATTTAGCCTAGTGGAAAAGGCTATCACTATTGACGAGAAGGTTTTGGGTTCAAAATTACCTCATCGCTAATTTACAAAAAAAAAGAATTTTATAATAATTCTTCTTATACTTTTATTTAAATAATAGACAACATTATTAAATATAGGGCTTTGATTTTTACACTCCAAAAATTGATTATGACACTCCAATTTCTCTATTTTACCCTTCAATTTACTCTCTAAAAAACTACAAAAAGTGATGAAATGAAGTATGGTTATGAAATTTGGAGTGTAAAAATCAAAGACCTAAATATAATATGAAAAATAACAAGGCATAAACTTGTCACAATGGTTAAGGACTTGTTTCCTTTGCAACCAAGGTTCAAACCGGACCTGGGCTGAATACCCACCGAATTTAGGCTCGAAGCGTGTCTGGGACCTAAAGGTGAAGCCTCTATCCGTCCTACTAATGAAGGGGCCTGGGGCCGTCCATGGGCCCGAACCGGACCGATTAGGCGGGCCTCGGACAGTCCGAGGAGGCCCGGACCATGAGACACCCAAGCCCCATTTTAAGTTTGATGTCAGTCGGAAAAGGTCTATTCGACTTATAAAGTGCGAACCAAGCTCATACCTCATTTTTCGATTTAACCAAATTCGAGCTAGATTTTAGACAGCTTCCAGAAGACCGACTCGAGGTTCGTATGACTAGACAATGTTCAAACCAAGTTCCATCCTCATTATTCAATTCCATCAACTCCACCAAATTCAAGCAGAATGGTCAATCCGGTCCAATTTCAGGAAAACGTTTGATTTGGGGTGGATTACATTAAAAAATGTACATGACCATGGCCAATGTACATGTACCATCTTCAATGTCTCAACCCTCTGGGTTAATTACATTATACTACCTTCGTTCTTTTTTATTTGTCTTTTTAGATTTCTCAATTTCTCATTCGTACTTCCTAAAAGATCAACTAGTCCTCTCAACTCTTGCATAAGAACTACCCGGTGTAAACCCACAAAATGATGAACTTTTTTGTCCATCGTGATACTACATTCTCATCATCAAGTATAATAAAGACTACAACTTAAAAGTCAAGAAAACAACTTCACATTTTACCAATAATCGAAGTGCAGGTTGTGTGAATGTGATTGAAAAAGCAAAGATATTCGAAACAAAAGGCCACAAATATGCTTAAAATCCATAACTAGATAATTAGTCCTCTATGAAAAGACAACTCAATGCACTGATTTAACCAAAACATCCAAAACTTCGACAGAAGAAAATGGAACAATAAGGCAACATATGAGAAATCATCAAACGCTTCACTTTCTGGCTTGCCTGTTTCTCTTCTTGATACCAGACTTTGAAACCCTAAGGCTCTTGCTCACTTTCTGGCTTGCCTGTTTCTCTTCTTGATACCAGACTTTGAAACCCTAAGGCTCTTGCTCACAACGCTCAACCTTGCAAGAGCAGCCTTCTTCAAATCTGGCCTATAATAGTTGGCAGCCACCTGCACCAGAAAACAAAATAATTAGGCCTTTTATTTCAGGATTCACGAAGATGGTTATTTCAGGACAAAAAAAAAGATAAGGTAAATAATCAATCCATTCAAAAAAGGGAATTATAATAGCCCTATAAAAATTCTACAAAATACAAGCAAACGTATAGATATGAAGTTGCAAGATAACTACAAGGCATAAATTCAATCGACGTTTCACAACTTATTTCCGCCTTTTGTGTACTAAAACTATCTCAAAAAAACAATTTAGCAAAAAATTATAGGGCATGCAGTAAAATTAAAATAAGAACATGTCAGATGCTACGTATGAAACGTTGTGATGTTTACAATGAGTGAATAATTAATTATTCAATCAAGTCACGAGAAAATTATCGAATGTGGACAACAAAAAAGCTCGCCTTCATTCAAATGTGAAGTGTTCCAACAAAACTTGCCAAGAACCAGTACGACAACTGGAAATGTTCAACAACATCAGCTGAACAAGTAAAACTAGACCAACTCTACTCCCATATATTTATTCAAGTAATTTTGTATACAATCCCAATTAGCCTACACCAAAATGCAAAATTTGCTAAACAAGCCAATACAAATTGTAGAAGAAGAATTACCTGGTTAGTAACGGCCTTGGCCATGCGGCTAAATTCCTTCTTCAAAACAGACTTGTTAAGTGAACTTGCAGGTTTGCTCTGCTTCTTGGTCTTTGATGTAGCTAGCAGCACACCTTGATCTTTACCCGCTGGTTGGATGGTCACAGTCTTCTTGTTGGCCAACCCTATACAAACACAATCACATCAACCAGCATAACTTTTAAAAACATAATTACATTAAATTTAGAAATTAAAAAAATCTTCCAAGCAAAGACTAGCCAAAAAACATACTCATTATCTCAAAAAGATCTTGTCAGAATTAACACTACTTAAGCAGAAACTAAGTTAGAACAAAAATTGTTAACATGATAATAGCCAAATACATCAAAGATGCAACCTTTTCACCTTACTTACAAGCACATCATCACATATTTCAGTATGCATTTCAAAATCACAAACCTTTCGAGCAACAACTGGCAAATAAAAGCTAAAATCAGTTAAACACAGCTTATGACGCCCCAAACATACACATCTTGTTACCAAAAAGATTGTCCAATTTGTTTTTTCAACCGCAAAACTAAAATCAATTGACAAACACTAGCTAAACACGTATAAAAGCTAATATCATGGTAACAATAAAATACTTTAAATATACAATCTTTTAACATATCTTTCACCCAACACCATTTAATAAAAACATAGACCACACCAACAAAATTCATAACCAAAAAAGTGCTCAATCAGACAACAAGAAAATCTAATTCAAACAATTAATAGATTATTTATTAAGAAAAAGAAACTAACCAGAGTGTTTGTAGGAGTGAAGGTTGAAGAGGTTGTTAGGCTCTTTGCTGAAAACAGTTTTAGGAGTTCCATTACCGAACTGCTTCACGTAAAATGAGTTGTTCTTCTTCACGATTTCCCAAATCAATTGTCCAGGAACTGATGCCATTTCGTTAAATGGTTATATTTGAACTGCAAAAGATCGAATTATTACAGATCAATTGAAGAGTAATTTAACCAAAATGACCAAACGTATATGAAATAATTTGGATTATAGAGCACTTTATGATAATTTGATTAAAATTAACCGGAATAATAAGATATAATGATAACATATTTGCTTACCTTGAATCTGAAATGGGAGGAAGAAAGATGAAGTGCGCGTGAGTGTCTGAATCTGAAGGAATAGGATGATTTAATAGTTAGGTTTTAGGGTTATTTTTGGGCTGTGTAGAAGCCCATTTAACTTTTATGTCTGTTTGTGGTATTTCATATTTGGATCATTTTCGAAATCTCCTTTCCCCACACTTTTTCTATTTCGTGGTTCCAAACAGGCTGGTCTATAGATTTTCGAGGCCTAGTGCGAAAATTGAAAATAGGGCCCTCGGTAAAAAAAATTTCGAGGATTCATTTTTATCCATTAAAATGAATATTAAAAATTACACAAAAAATATCTTAACATTATTTGATGCAAAATTGTTACACAAACGGTATCTTCAAATCCATTATCAACTAAAATATCTCCCGTTTCATGGTCAAGATTTTCCCAAGTTCTAGGGTTGTGAAAATCAAAATGTGGAAAAGATTCATTATTGTAAGCTAAATTTTCATTATCGAGTTCATTTGGCATAATATGTTTTTATTATCAAGTTCTCTTGACACTATATTTTGATCACTTGAAACTACATTTTTTCCCTCAAATTTTGATTTAATTGATCATTAGTTATAACAATACTTTTGGTAAGCAGTAGTTTTGTCCATGGTTCAAAGTTTCTTTTACGACTATAGTTTCGAAATTATAAAATTAAGAAACATTTCGGAAACATTATGTGCAACGACCCACCTAGGCCCCCTGAGGTTAGGCTCCATATCAACGCGGTAACAGAGTGATCACTCGATGGATGACTCGATAAACTTACGTAAAACATAGGAGTAATAATTTTAAATAGTGATCACAATTCCCTTATACGGGCTTGACTCGATTATGACTCGAATGAGCAAACTACTAACGAGTTTTAAATAAAACGAAACGAGTTATTAAAGTTATACTCCCTCCGTTTCTTTTTATTTGATTGTTTGAGCATTTTTTCTATGTTTCTTTTTATTTGATTGTTTACAATTTCAATGCACGTTTTACAATCCCAATGCACCTTTTTATAATTTCAATGCACCTTTTTACAATTCCAATACACATTTTTACAATCCCAATGTAATTTTTCACAATCTCTTAATAAAGTACTTTTTCCTCAAACAATCAAATAAAAAGAAACGGAGGGAGTATGATTTATTATTATATTTTAAATCAGAGAATTAACCCATGTTATTACATTATGGAAACATTCAAGAAACGATGTAAAAATGTAAAAAGTCAAAATAAATTATAAGTATATGTTAAACAAAATTTGAATAAACATAACTATTACTGTAGTATATATAAGTTTGAACTACTCTAAAAATAAAATAAAATATTTTGAAATCGATGCTATATATGTTAACAAATGATTAAATTTTATGGAAAATATTTACATCATTTAATATTATTTGTAAGAATATATCTAAAAGTTAGATCTAAAAACAAATAGACAATTGTAATTATCTAACATGTTAAACGTGTGAGTTATATGTTATATATGTATATTGGCAAAAGGTTATGAATAATTATTTTAATCATTAATAAACTCTTTTTCAACAAATACCTTTAGTTCATATATGTCTAATAAAATTGAAAACTTGAACTTAACCTACGAAAAAAATTAATTTCGAAATACAAACATTTCGTTTTCATAATTTCAAAAATGAAAATTTTCGTATGTTTCGTAGGAAATTATAGAAATTTTGGGGCCCCTCTAAAACGGGGTCCTAGTGCGGTTTCACTCCCCCGCCATGGGTAAGGGCCGGCCCTGGTTCCAAACTTTTGATTAAAGTATTAAATCAAATATAATGAAACTAAATTTAATTTAATTTTTTGTTACAAGTATACTACATTCTTATTGTTTTGTAATATTTAGTTGCTATTCAAATTTGCAAAAATTGATACCAAAAGGAGAGCTATGGTTAGTTTAATCGTAGATAACAAATGAATGTGAATCAAATTTATTTTTATTATTATATATAATTTTAATTTGATGTTCATGTTCAATTTTTAGAGTTATTCCAATAACTTAACTTGGAAATTAATAAATTTGTGACTATTTGACTATTGTATTGCTTATGCATGTTTTTATTCTAAAAATGCTAATATAGACCTTTATGGTGCGTCTGGATTGGGTGAATCAGGGGGAATCAAGGGGAATATGATAATTTTTTGTGTTTGGAAACTGAAATTGGTTTATAGTTAGTAGAATTCATTACCACTAATTCACCTCCATTACCACTGATTACCCTCAAATTTTTTTCCCTCCAAATCGGAGGAGAATCATATTTTTAATTATATTTTCACTTATTCTCCTAGTTTGTAATTATGATATCCAAACAACAATAAAATAAATTTTTCATGATTCCCACTAGTTCCTTTCTCTTAGGATAATTTTAGAAAATTATTCTCTCTTTAATTTACCCTGATCCAAACACACTTAATGTTGCAAAACTCGATCTAATAAGAATAAAGAGAGATAAATCATGACGATTAAGGTCTATGCATAAGTAGTCATGCATTTAATAATCACTTTTTAGTCGTGTACTGCTAGTAATACAATAGTTTAATTAGTTTTTTTTCAGGGCAATGTATAATAATTTTATGATCGTGATTATTTGATCACTTTTTGGTCGTGTTTCAAATATATATAGGTTTTTGGCACATGCAATAAGACGTGTAAACCATCTTTGTTAAATAGAACATCAGCCGTCTTAGCTCAGTGGTAGAGCGCGTGGCTTTTAACCACGTGGTCGTGGGTTCGATCCCCACAGACGGCGATTGTCCTTCTATTTTAACATTTGTATAGGCTTTTGTTACTTGCCACAACCTTCGATTCATGGTTTTTTGGCTCTTGAGAGTGGAATTGTATGAATTAGGATTAAAAGGTTCACTACATAAATTGATGTAATCCTCTAAGGTTGCCTTGCCAAGAAACTAAGACAATTCACAACCTCTGGGCTTTGTCTTCTCTTTTGGGTTTCATATAACCAACAAAACAATTGAAGTGTCTGCAACACTATTGTACTTCAATCATAACTTGAATGGCCTTGCCAGAGTTTCTGATTCCTATTCATTTTTTTCCTCAGACAGACACCAAGCAAATACACTGTAACAATAACATTATAACTCAGGACCTGTTCGATAAAACCGAAGTCTTAACTGAAAATGATGGTAAAGTATCTATTTTTCGAAAAGAATGTGAGAACGCCCCCATAAACCTACCCCTGATTCCACCATTCCATATCACAAATCAAACAACTCTCCTACATAGAGTACGTGCATGCAACTATGCAAAAAAGTAGTCCACCTACATTTATGACAAATATGCAAACAGTGCCTCAGTTGTAGAAGATGTCAACTTCATTCCATCTGTAAACACGTTATTTGTAGTAATGATATGTGTCTGATAAATCTTGTAGATTGGCTAATTTAAATCCATCACATGCTATGCTCCTTTCTACCTCAAGAGACATTCATTATTTTCTTCAACTACTTCAATTAGTTGATCGGTGCCTATGTAATTATGTAAATGTCTCATAAATGATACTCTCATAACTTATCCGCCCCGTCACATCCTGCCTTGGGTCATCACGAAGAGATGAATCGCGTGATGTGCCTCATAGGGTTAGGGGAACTTGAACTGCCTGTTTACCACTCCAACACAAAAGTAAGAAGTATAATAAGGAGTCACGAAAATAAGGCACATAGCGCGATTCCTCGTAAAGAAAGTCATTAAAAGTGTGTAATCTTTTAGAATTTATTTCCCGACATATATAGCTAAACAAATGACCCTTAATCTGAATTACAAAAGCAATGGCATGCATAAAATGTATACTGCTGTGAATGCAGAGTAGCTACTCCCAGTGGGGCAATTAATATATCCCCAACTTTCATCTTCCTCCATTAATGCAATGGTCAACTGCTTCCAATCATAATACTTCTACTTCAGTATATATGAATAATCTGATCTATGCTTTGAGATAATTAAAAAAACCAGAAGATCTCACAGATGATGGCATTTCCTAGTAGACAAGTTTTGGCTATAGTGTTGTTGGCATTAGCCACATGTGGAAATGCACAAGAATCAACTTCACTTGTTCCAGCCATTATCACATTTGGTGATTCAGCTGTAGATGTTGGCAACAACAACTATGTTTCAACAATTATCAAAGCTAATCATCCACCTTATGGAAGGGACTTTTCTAGTCATAAAGCTACAGGGCGATTTTGTAACGGAAAACTGGCAACTGATATCACTGGTAAACTCGAATATTTTTATATTTATTATATCTGACTTCATCTATTTTGATCGTCATACTTTGACTTTAAGTTTTAGTTTAATGATTTTTTAAGATAGTAACTATAATGATGATCGTTACACTCTAGATGTGAAGTAGACCGATATAAATAAATCATTCCGCATTAATATAGTATTATCCTTTTTTTATATGCAGCTGAGACTTTGGGGTTCACCACCTACCCACCAGCATATCTGAGTCCCCAGGCATCAGGAAAGAGCTTACTTATTGGTGCTAACTTTGCTTCTGCTGGAGCTGGTTATGATGATAAAACCGCCTATTTGAGCGTGAGTACCTATCATTTAATTTCGATTATATTCATTCTGCGATATAGAGTGACATAGATCGATGTCACACTATGATAGTCGTGATATCATAATCATAACTCATTATGTTCGAGAAAACGAAAAATGAATTTTCGATTAGTGGAAACATGTTTATAGTCTACTAATTTGGAACATGTCTACATATTAATCAACAAAATGGTGTTGCAGCATGCAATTGCACTATCACAGCAGTTGCAATATTACAAGGAATACCAAGGCAAGTTAACAAAGGTAGCTGGCAGTCAAAAGGCGAAATCGATACTGAAAGATGCGTTGTATATTGTAAGTGCTGGACCAAGTGACTTCATCCAGAACTACTACATAAATCCCTATGTCAACAAGGTCTATTCTGTTGATCAGTATTCCTCCTACCTTGCTGGCATCTTCACAAAATTCATTCAGGTATGTATGTAGACAGTTACAACCATTACTCGTTGAGTCCCCCGTAGGTGATTAAAGCCGATATTGGGTATCAATATCGACTCTGTATCCAAATTGCGCCTAACTCGAGTTCCATATCTAATAATGAACTACAAATGCAAAAGGCAAAAAACATAATTGTACATGATTATAAAAAAATATTGTAGGACTTGCATGGATTAGGAGCTAGAAGAATAGGGGTGACTTCACTCCCACCATTGGGTTGCCTTCCAGCTACCAGAACATTGTTCGGATACCATGAGAAGGGATGTGTGTCAAAGATCAACACTGATGCCCAACTATTCAACAAGAAAATCAACTCAGCTGTGTCACAACTCCAGAAACAACTTCCTGGCCTAAAAATCGCTGTCTTCGACATTTTCAAGCCCCTGTATGACCTTGTTAAAACTCCATCAACTTACGGTAAGAACCTAATCCCAAGAACTATATTAAAGCTATACTATATATATCTTTAAACGACGATGAACGTGTGTTGTATTCTTTGCGCTATCTAGGATTCTCAGAGGCAAATAAAGGTTGCTGTGGAACAGGAAGAGTGGAGACAACAGTTTTCCTCTGCAATGCAAAATCTCCGGGAACTTGTAGCAATGCAACTCAATACGTTTTCTGGGATGCAGTACATCCATCAGAGGCTGCTAATCAAGTTATTGCTGATTCATTGATCATTCAAGGCATCGCCCTGGTCACCTAATAATAAGTACATCAAACATGGTTTGCAACATTTCATTTTGTAAATGTGCCCAGAGGGCTACACTGTTATTTAGCCTGATTAATACTGTTTCCACGGAACTCTGTCAAATTATATGTGCAATCCCAAAGCTGATGAATTAGTATTGTCATGAAATCCAGATTTATATATATCAATATCTGAACTCTGAAGTAATACGAACAAAAGAAGTTCCATAGTGGGGTCAAACGGATGATCATCAAGAAGTTCGCATTGAAATTTCGATACACAAAGTTTGTGATTGGTCCATTAAAATTCCAGTACTTACATGTAATTAGTAATAATCTATGTTAACCATGTAAGTTTGGAGTTTCCATTCTATTTTTTGCACACAAGATACCGAAAACAGCTCACCCAAACATTCACTCTACACTAAAAACAAATATTAAGTTCAAACTTTTATCATGCGCATTCGACAGAACAAAGATGAACTGTAAAACTTTGATATACTTGAATATTAGGAAGGGTTCAATTCCGTAAGCTTACATCGAGGAATTTGTACAAAAATACTTCCTAACAAACAACTATATTCAGTGGTCAAAACTAAAGAAGAAGGAAGACAGAAAAATGAATGACACATAACTAACAACAACTTGAGGATCACTTACACTATGCAACTGATCATCTTAAGTAGATGAACTTTTTCTGAACACCTTGTTAATCATCTCTTTCAGATTTTGACAGCCAACTACCTCAATGCCTCCGATATCTATGTCTTGCAAGCACTTTTCCGCTGACCTCGGGACAACACACTTGCTATACCCCAGCTGGGCTACTGTATGTATTCGTTTGTCTAGTCTTGGTACCTACAAAATGTAAACACCACTTCAGATGCATAGAGCATATGCCATTGAAAGAGAAAAAAAGATAGTAGTAAACCAAGATACTATAAGAAGCATAAGCAAGCACAAGAAGCAACATGGAATTTCTAAGATAACAAGCAATGTTATTACTTACTAGCCTCGCGTAGAGAAGAAAATGAGATCATTCACTTGTGAGCCAATGCAAGTCAAATGGATCAATTTTGGTTTGAACTTTACTAGAAATGATTACTGGCATCAGAGATCTGATTAAGTTTGCTATTGTAGGATGCTTAAGCTGCAAATAACTACTACCACTCCACCAGACAAAAAAATTAAGCAAGAGAGAATATTTAGTTGAAGCAATATATCCACGATCAGCCTGTCACGTGGATGCAATTTTGAACTTTAGGAGTCCATATATAATCCAACAAGGGAGCTTAAATTACCGAACGGATTTCACCACCAAGGCCAATCTCTCCAATAAATGCAATACCACTGGGAAGCGGGAACTCCAGGAAACTGGTAGGTCATAGCAGCAACAAGTGTATTAGTGTAACAATTGTTGATACGACGATAGGAATATAGCAGAACAACAGAAGAGAGTAATCTCTCTAACTTTATATATGATCCTTTAAAATTGACCACCAGGACTGCAGGAGCTATTTACTTTTTTCACTTTGCCATTGTCTATCCAATCAAGATAAAAGGATGTAGCATAGCCGAATGAGGTGTTGCTCTCATAACACGGCATAGATGAAGTATCTCAAAGATGGACGATTTTAGAATTGGATTCAGATTTAGATAGAAGTGATATTAACATTGATCAGATTATTCAACTGACATTGATCAGATTGTTCAACTGACACCTCAAACAAATCATAAACAGCAGAAAAACAGATATTAGGTTCAAATATGGTCAATCTTAAATCTAAAGCACATTTAACTAATGCTCAGCAGCAATTCTCAAGAAACTACTAAGTCTTAGTTGCCATTCAGTAAAAATTATATAACTCAAGATGCTAGCATTTTAACTATAAAGAGCATATTTATATAACATGTAGAAAAGACATGCCTGCTACAAATTGCAGCTGCTATTGCAAGATCTCCGGCTGTCTCTGTCACACTAACTCCACTTATGACATTAATGAATACTCCCTGCAACAAACAGGACGAGGACTAGATGAAGCCAATCTAGGCTAACAACAATTGCATGTGTTGGTGTCCACTTTGTTTAAACATGCTTCTGAACATCCTTCGCAAAGTCCTTTTCTCTTACTCACTTCCTAGATCTAACCCTTCTACAGCCATAAGCATCTAACGTTGCAGGTAATTAAAAGAAAATCTTATTCCAAAAAATAAATCTTGCTATTTGTCAATTGAAATGTCTTTATTAGCAGGAAAATAAGGAGTGATTGAAGCAAATAATTTCTTCAGGCATGACATGCCCAGACAATGTAGAGATATTGATTACATTCTCTTGCAGCCTCAGACCAGCTTGCTTGATAAGAACCTATAAAGAAATTACACAAACTATCAGCTCAACAGTAATTTGCATGAAGAATAGGCTTATTGTTGCACGAGACGAGGCAGTGAAGATAACTAGTCTTGGAAAATAAAATATCTTTTCAAATTAAAGTTGAGATGAGTTATACCACTTCAACCTCAGACTCCATCTTACAGCTAACTGCTAACCTAAGATCAGGTATACAATATTACCCATCTTATATGCAGATCACTCTTGAGTTCAGCACATTAACTTTTTGGTTTTGTAAGTGACCACAATAATCGAAGGCAACAAAAGTTCACGTGCCAACATTTGTGCATCATTGACACATATTATATTATCAGGCAATCTTTCTATCCTCTATGTGGCATGGAAAGAGCATTGGATGACATATGGAATTGGCTATCTCCTGCTTAAAGAACCTAATAGGTTCTTTAAGGCCATTCTTAACCAAATTGATAGGTTGAACCTATCAATTTGGTTAAGAATGGCCTTTTTTATGAAATTTAGAACGGACTTTCAGAACATCAAAGGATCGCTTACTGAGATGATCATGTCAGCCCTGCTAGTTTGAACGCCATTTACTTGACGCATAATTGAAGACCCAGCCACACATAGTGCCTGCATTATTTAAAATGAAATAAACATTGTTTTCCTATGAAAATTAGTGAGCAAGCTAGACCTAATGGCTTGCATGATAAAAATGATTGTCATTCATTGGTTCCTAATTTCTATGTTGTCAGGGACATTGCATATGTCCAGGATAGCAAAATATTAACATCTTCGTTACTCACAGACACTCTGACTCAGGTTCCTTCATTTTCTAAGCTGTCTGAGCAATTAGCTCGCAAAATCGTATCCTAAAAGGGTGTAACAGGTTCTCAAAATCATCCCGAAGGTGGATGGATTTGATTATGAGCTGTGTCAGTCCGTATCCTTTTGGGTCACAGAATTTGTATTCTCTGGCTCTCGGATATAATGGAATACATCAAAAAGATTCATTAAGCTTCTTATATATTGTGAAGTAAGAGATGGTCTCTGCACTTCATTTTGGGTCAATTAGGAAACAGTCCTGTGTAAGGCTAAGTATAACCCTTCCCCCTGCTTAGGTGGGAACATCTTAGATGAATCGGAGCATGTTGTCAATTTACTACAAGCCACTAGGGACGACTCCAGAATTCATGAAGTAATGTTATAAACCTGAAATATTCTAGTGAATCTACAGTGACAACAATATTCCCCAATGCCTCTACAGAGGCGGGAATTGTAAGCACTCTTCCCTCCCAATCACCCAAGATCAAGTGCAAATACTATCTACTACTTCAAAATGAGATAAAGAGAGTGGGTAGTGTTATTAGCCATTTAGACCAACAACAACAACAAAAAAACAATACCTGAATCTCGAGTAAAAAGGTTCGGGATCCGTCCATGACTGCAGCAACAGCAAGTCCAGCTAAAACATCCGAATCCAAATTGTCTTCACTTAAAAACATTTCAGAGGCATTTGTTACAGGTCTTAGTCCTGATTGTGCCATTTCAAATACTCCAAGCTGGCAACAGAAAACATAATACCCTATTTAGGGGACTGACAAAAAAAATATTAATAATAAAAAGGGTAAATAACATATCAGAAATTCCACCTATATTGAGCTCTTTCTCATCATGTATTTAGAGATTATAGGACACCAAAAACTTTTTTATCTCAACATATGAAATAATTAATAAATTGAGGGAAGCCACATCATAGGCACTTTAAAACTGATACACCACCATTTGTCCGCAGATAATTCAGCACATAGGTACTGACTTCAACTAGGGCAGACAACGATAAGACCTATTTTCTGCAATATATCATACGTGTCTACAAAATGGAGATTTAAAAGTAATGCATACCTCATCTGTGGAACCAAAACGATTCTTCACTGACCTAAGTAATCTGTGCGAAGAATACTTCTCCCCCTGAAATTTTCAGGCGGTATTAAAGTGAAGTGACAGGCTCTTGACTAGCAAATAAAAGACGGATCATAACCAAAATGAAGAAAACATCATGCAAGGAATTTAAGAGCTCGCCCGTTCCAAATATTTCGGCCATCCGACAGGTATAAGGCACAAAGTTCATAATTGATCCGGATGCAGGAGAACAAGTATATGATTTCATATTATTTTCTTTCGCATAAACCTTACAGTAGCCAAAAACTTAGTGAAGCTAATAGATATCTACATATGCAAGTCATGCTTTTTAGAATCTTCGGTACATAATGTCCAAGAAGCTATCTATGAAATAAAAAGTACACTTAATCTTGCCACTAGTTTACATCTGACCACCTACTTACACTATAGAACGATAAGCATCATTTCTCACCCATCATTTTACTAACAATGATAATATCATTTTAATTGAGAAAATACTCTGTTAACAATGTAATCGCAAAGCACCAAATGGAAAAACAAAGTGAGTCGTGCACAACCTATGGATTAGGAGAGATGCACACTGGTGTGCGATCTGAACACAAAGCAATATCAATGCAATAAAACAAAATAGAAAATAAGTTATATTAAGAGAACGCAGAAGCACCAACTTCCATGTATAGGACAACATCAACTATATGCTCCAAAACACGGGGTCCAGCAATGTCTCCAGTTTTTGTCACATGTCCTATCTGAAAAGGAGAATAGAATATTGACAACATGATGTGAAAGATAGAATTGGCAAGTACAACATGGGTGTTTATGCATATACTGATTTAGATAATCCAAGTATAAATGGTTAATAGTTGAGACACAGGTAACGAATTTTTAGCTACTCACAAGTGTAATCTAGTTTATATTTTGAGTGTGAACATGGTTTATCTTTTTTGTTATGGAAGGCATTTATCAAAAACGTCTTTACCCTGGTTTAGGTTGCATCAAATTGAAATTTCTTTCGTTAGAAGATTCCTCTTATCGGCTGAACATTGAAAACGTATTTAGTTTATGTTGTCTTTGGATTAATGGATTTGGACTTGAGAATGCATACAATGATCTAAATCAATTGACCTGAAATTAATTTTCCAAAGAATTGTCATGGGAGTAGAAGATTTTAAGTCCTTACGTACCAAAATTTGGAATTTGGTAACCAAATCATCCATCAAGACGTATGTATCTCTTTCGAATTTGAGAAAAGGTGGAGCATGGAAACCTTTAGTCATTATCTTTTTCTTTATTCTTAAGAAATACAAAGTCAGTTATTAGGAAGAATTAGGTTAAAGATAGGGGAGATTAGATTGCAAAACATAGTAGTGAGGTTGTTAATAATCAATACCAGGTACCCTTGCATGAGTGGAAAATAGAACAGATACATGATAATTAGCAAAAAAGAAGGGAATCGTCTCCCTCCAAGACTTCGGCAAAATCTACCCATGCATGGTGAATCAAGTATTGCAGATATGAACACTCACCAAAAGAATAGGGATATTCGTCTTTTTAGCAAAGCGCAGCAAGGCTGAAGTGCATTCTTTCACCTGCAGCACACTAGCTATTAGAAATTATTAAAAGAAAAACAAATGTTGCAATAACATAATATTTGATTTTCAGGAATTTGAAAACATTAAGAAAATGGTTCACATGACACATATATGTCAAAGGCCAGAGGAGAACATCGAAGTTATATATAGGAAAAAGTTACTATAGTAACGAGGTAAATCAGAAGGAGCATTCTGCAACAGAGCTCTAGAAATATAGTTGCCAATATGTCTAATTATAAGGAAGGATTGAAAAACACCATAATTACTAACTCATTGGATCTTGATTTATCTTATGGTTTTTCTAACAAAATGAAATGTACTAAGTCCCAAAGAATATAATCCTGAGGTAGACGTGCATGAAACTATGAAAGCTAAAACCTGCTCCATGAAGTGCTACAAGAGAAAATGTAATTAAAAAACAGGATGATGGGTGGCAATTAAAGACCAACAGTTTAGAAAGAAAAGCTTCCCCAAACCTGCATCAAGGGCTCATTGCCCTTCAACAAATTAGTACTAAATATTTGTTTTTGATTTAGAGATGAAAGAAATTCAGACCTGATAGATACCTCCAGCACTACCAGTCACTCCTTTCAGATAAACTGTTTGGATGGAATCGATAACAATTGCCAGTGGGGATAATGCTCGAGATTTTTCTAGAATGTCCTGACAAAAGCAGGGCAGACACATGATAGATTCATCATAAGAAACTGCTTATGGTTTGATAAAAAGTAAGTGTTGTTTGTTTCTTTTCTATCTATGCTATTGTTAGTATGTTGGGCTCTTAATTGTTTAAGCAAATCCTTCTCCGATCAATATGCACATTACAAAACATGACAATTCAGACCAAATAGATTTTAGGATTCATAATCTGCAAGCCATAAGTTGGTATAATATATAACAAAGCAGTTTAACAATATGCCAATGTAATAAGATAGTTGACTGAACTGCTTTAAACCAAAACTAAGTTCGAGACAAAAAGATTGAACACCTCAACATCAGTGCTCGAATATATGAAAAGATCTTCTGTATCAATTGTCATTCTGTCAGCTCTATTCCCAATTTGTTCAACACTCTGGAAACAGAAGAACAATTTAACGATCAGAAAAGAATTTTAGTTAGAATAGCAGGAAGAAGGAACATTGAATACCTGACTAAGTATATATAAAGAGCTTAAACTAACTTTATGGTGGTTGGCAAATATAGAAAAATAACTTCAGACGGAACTGACTACCAGCACTGAAGGCCATCAAATAATTGGATTTCTTTTATAGTGTTACTGAACAACTATTGTCCATCATGGGCCTGTACAAAAATCTTTAAGAAACTCAACTGAAGAATTTTCTATTTATGCACATTTTGCTAGGTCCTATCTCTCTTCATAGAACTGCTGAGTACCAAAGTTGCTAGGATGCAATAGCAGTTCTTCCAAAATGAAACATATTGTGTTTGAATTTTGTATTCAAAGTCGATAAGTACAATTAAGTTTTTAAATATGGGAATCGCAAAGAATAAGCTATAAATAAAGGTAAAAATGTTAAAAGATATCCCCATTCTTTACCAGAGTAATCAGAAATGGAAGGAACTCACCTCTTCACCAGAAACATAAACAACAGGAGCTGATCCACCAATTCCATGACCTTCTGCTATTATTGCTGCAATCTTTCATAAGAGAGGATAACCTTAAAGTTACTATGGATAATTGATCAGTAATCGACTATTCAAGAAAAAGAGCATGTAAATTGTAAAATCTGACAACCTGCTACTAAAAACATATACCTGCAATAGTAGTGTACTCTTGCCAACACCAGGATCACCCCCAACTAAGATCAATGAACCTGGACAAAGGAAAAGGAAGCTAAAAAAGAATCTTCACGAAGAAATTAGCAATGAGACGCTCACCTTAATGAAAAGAATTAGGGACCAAATAAATTATGAAGAGAAACATTGCAGAAAATGTGCATACAGCTAAATGCCAGTTCTAGTGATAGACTTGAAAAGGAGTTAAGGAGGTTTCTCAGGAAGAAACTATATTCAGGTGATTCTTGTGTATATTACGTCTCCACAAATAGATTTCTTCAAGCTCACAGTTGGCCTTTTAAACGTTGCTGACAATTTTCGATAGTACTTCCCCAAACAAACGAGAATCTAATGAGACCTGCCATTCCATAACACCTCAATACAGTCTTGTGCAGTGACACATAACTAACAATGAATAATGGTCTTGTAGATCAAAGGACATGAAAAATACTTTTTTTAGGTATTATGTCAAGTACAGTTCCAAGATAAACCTGTTTAGTATGCTTTAAAAAGATATAACATATTTGCATTTGGCAACCTCTAAGCTCAGGCAGATTAAAATGTCTTACAAAATGAGTTATAACAAGAAAACAATTATGAAGTTCATCATAAATTTAAGGGGAAGAACAGTCACCTGGTACAAGTCCACCACCAAGCACCCTAGCAACTTCAGCTCCAAAAAGTCCAGATCTACACACAGAAATTGATAGAGGCAGTTGATCTCACCAACAATTAACAAACCTCTGACATCAGATATATAGAAAGGACAAAATAGAATATGCAGCTTACATTACCTTAACAGTGATGGATTACAAGTAAAAAACAATATAATCCTGTTGGCTCTTGGAAGGCAACTAAGCAATGTATTTAAAAAAAAAAACTATTTTTAGTAATAAGAACATCTGAAAGGCAACTTCTTATGAGTAAACTAATCCATTTGGACCATTCGAGGAAATCAACCAGCTGTCTTTATGTAATAAGAACTAATAGTTACAATAAATTCTAAGGATATCCACAAGTGATATCATTAATAAAATTCAATAACAAGAAACTAAATTGCCTCATCAAATTTATCCGCATTATGTTACCATTTTTCAAATGATATTCAGACACAGAACAACGATCAATGTGTCATCCAAACTTTCGTCTCCTAGTTCAGCTATCAAATCTCAATGGAATTCCTAAAATTGGAGAACTTTACTAACTACTAGTTCTGATGATTACATAAATGAGTTACGAAACACTAAATATGTAATTGCATGTCAATCAAAGAATAACAAAGTATAACTATGAGTGTCTTCCCCTACTTACAAAGGTATCCGCCAATCAATCTGATCAATCCCTTTATTAACCTCTGTCAACCTCATTGGCTGTGCCTCTCCTACCTGTTTTCCCAACCACGACCTCGTCAAATTCTCAGAAACCTGCATCCCACTACTCACATTACTCTCCTCACCTAATGCAAACCTAGTCATTGTACCCGCAGCATTGCACTTCCTACAATGCCCCCACCACTGCCCTGTCTCATATCCGCAATTCGAACACACATAAACAGTCCTACTCTTCCCCTTCCCTTTACCTTTCCCTCTATTCCCACTACCTCCTATCCCCTCTCCATATACCTTCCTCCCGAAATCAAACTTCACATCATTATCACCACTCACCCCACCACTTTCAACTTCACTTCCCAAACAATTCCCAATACTTCCAAACTTAGGGCTTTTCATTGATTCTTGAACTGGGTCACCAAGATTATGGCTTTTTACTGGTTCTTGAAATGGGTAATCACGATTAGGGCTTTCCAGTGATTCTTGAATTGGGTCATTGGGATTTGGATCCTCGACGGGGGATATCCACCCTGTGATGTTTCCAGTGGCGGGAGAAGTGAACTGGCGGGAAAATCTTGAACTAGGGTTTATGGATATGGTGGGTTTAACCACTTTCTTGAAATCATTTATGCAATAAGCAGAGGTAGGTTTGTGTAGAGTGTGAAGATGACTGAAAAAGTGGTTTTTGTGAGAAGAAAGTGGTCTGAGAGCTCTCATAGTTGAAGCTTGCATTAACCAAGAATGAAGAGAAGTTGAAATGCTGAGCTCAGAGGAAAAAACGGAAAGTGTAAGAGACAACTCCCGGGAAATTCAAAAAGACAACAAGTTGTAGCTGTTGTAGTAATAAAAATGAAAATATTAGAGGATCGAGATGAAAAAATTGAGAATTGTATACCAGATTTTTGTGAACCACTCTACCCACACCCAAATAGTATTTTTTTTTAATTAAGAAAATGACTTTTTTGTCCCCCAATAAAACTTCTTAAAACACTATACTTACAAATAGGTGACAAAATAGTCATTTAATTTAAAAAAAAAAGAAATACTACTATTTTGCGTTATATTGATGTGTATAACAGATCATCATAATTTTGTTTTATTTATATTTAATAAAGAATATTTTTAATTGGTATGTTTATATTTTTAAATTTAGCTATAAATCTGAAATTCAACCCATCCCATGAAATTGGCCTACTATCGAACTCGACTTCTTATCCACACTAGTTGTGTCCATGTATGTAATAACCAATTTGAATGAATAAATCTCAACATTTGAACTATCAAATACCAAAACGCAACTGGATCTCATTTTCTAAAACCAAACTCAAGATAAACTCAAGGCTTATTTTCATTGTGCACCCTCCACTATCGGCAAATTTTTAAATTGCACCCTAATACTTTCATAAGCCTCAAATTGCACCTTAAACTTCATTTTTTTCATTTTGCACCTTTAAATTGATTTTTCAGCCAAATATGATGAAATTTCGTTCTAAAATAAGGGCAAAATCGGAATACCACATATACTAAACTTTTGGGGCATAATTCACAAATAACAAAATGAACCTCACCCTTCACCTTCTTTATCAAACCCCACCCCCACCCCCAACCCCCATCTTCATCATTTTTCGTTCACAATCACTGCCGTCATCTTCCTTCACCACCATCAGATCTACTCCATCTTTGCTCCATCCACCACTATCATCACATATGTGCTTCATCGCCGTCATCTTCCTTCGCCACCACTAGATCTGCTTCATCGTCATCATCTTCCTAGTTCGTCCACCATCGTCGTCGATCTGCTTCATCGCTCCCCTCCGTCCACCATCGTCGTCGAGCTGCTTCATCGCCATCATCTTCCTAGTTGCTTTATGCCATCTGGAGTCATTGATTTGGTGAACTTGATGAAGATGGTGGCTTTCGGGGGGGGGGGGGGGGGGTGGGTTGATTAATAATTTTGTTTTTATTATAAATAGATCCACATGTTTAATTATTTTTTAAAAAAGTGCCCCAAACAATTAATAATTGTGTTATTCCAAGTTCGCCCTTTTATTAACTTTAGTTTAAGGGGTAATATTGCGTTTTATGAGGCAAAATGAGACAAAACGTAGTATAGGGTGCAGTTGAAGCTTAGGAAATTATTAGGGTGCAATTTGAAAATTCGCCGATAGTTGAGGGTGCAAAATAAAAATAAGCCTAAACTTAATTACTTAATATGTATGAAAAAGATTAGGTGACTATTCGTGTTGAATTGAATTAAATTATCATCCATGTATATAAATGTCTGTTGTGAATTTTCACAAAAAAGATGAAGTATTTCTTGTAAAATATCATCTCTTACATTACATATAAAAAAACATAAAGTGGATGAAAAGGAACATGAAACTACGGAGAGTTGGGACTTGGGAGTACAAATCAAGTTATGTGCGTTAGTTGACTCGGTCTAGTGGGTTGTTTTAGTGTACAAGTTTAATTCTAGTCGTGTAAATACATGTTTTACGAGTAAATGGCCTTTGATACTGTTCGAATATGTGTATTTTAATTTCTCTTTTAGTTTGACTGAGACGTTAAATTTTAATATAAAGAGATATGAAAGAGTGTTTGACTTTTCTCTCTTTGCCATTGGTCCAAGCCTTTCAACCAATGGTGTTATTTGAGGAGATAGATAGCATCTAGGTGCCATGCATGGAAACATCGATGTCTATAATTTCTAAGTAGTTGTTAGTAACCTAATTACCCTTCTCATTCCCATAGTGCTTCCTAATAGGAGGTTCCTACCCATCACCATCATCATCATCTAGCTCTTTTCTTATTTTAACAATCAATTAGCTAGAGACTAGAGATAGACAAAAACACATTATAGCTGTCAAATTTTTGGTTAATGGGAATGAGCTTTATTATTTTGACTGTATATAGATATGGATGGCCTCCAAATCTATTGAGTGCGTGTTATCTTCTTCAAAGTAGTTGTTCAATTTCACAAGTCAACAATTCATTTTAAACCATTCAAGAGGATAACCTCGAATCAAAAGATAAGGCAAAAGACCAAACAATAATACCAAAATTTAGGTCTACTTATGATCGATATTATCAAGTATGGACCCCTCTAATAAGTAGGCAACAAATTAATTAAGCAATCCTACATACTTTTTATTTGCAAATAACAAGTATTCCCTAATTATTCGATATTGAGAGTGCATTTAAACGTCGTGCTTATATATTATGGTATCAAATAAACTATCAATTTTTGTAGAATGTGTCCTTATTAAGACACAACATCAAGTGATCAAGGTATTAATAAAAAGAAAAATACTTGATAAAGTTCAAAATTAAAATTTGATATGATAGGATTGTTTAAACATATATTGACATCGTAATTAGTTTTATTATCTAGAAGTTCAATAGTTCTTTCTTTAAAAATATTTAAATTAAAGATAAGAATTGTATGGGTCCAGCAATGACTTCAAAACATAGAATTTCTTGTACCAAGTCTTAGCTTGATGATAAAATTCTCTTGTGTACAAAAAACAAACTAATCTCATCAATCCTATTACGTCTATAAATGCATGCTTCCTTGAAAGGTCCTAACCTCATTACAACCTTGTATAACCCCGACAACTTTTCCAATATTGACTTATCTTACCATTTTTTTGGGTATATATTTGATCTCTTCTCATAATCAATTATTATTTCATTTTGCATTTTTTCACATAATAATGGGTGAAGGCAAGATCAAGAATACTCCATTGTTTCAAAGTACATGGTCTCATCAAAATGGAATAATGATGAAGAACAAGAAAGATGATGATTGGATCATTAGTGAAGAAATTCAAGAAAATAGTGGATTATCTAATAACACATCTTCATCTTCTCATGAAGCTTCAACAATTTCAAGTGAATCATCATCATCATCACTATCTTCTTCCATTGATGATGATGATATCTCAGATGATGCATCTTCATCACTTTCCTCTTTCGTATCTTCATCCAACTCCAATGAAAGCTTATATGACTTGAAAGATCTCATGGCTCAATTACCTATCAAGTAAGTACCCTTAAATCATCTTTTTAAGCAAAATTGGTTATTCTAGTTCAAAAGTAACTAAACAAGATTTCTAAAATGATACCATAAAATTTCTAGCAAGTTAGTAGATATATAGGTTGAGGTGAATTTATGTAAAAGTGATTGAAGTTTGTTAGATAATGGATCTTGATGAATTCAAGTGCAACTCTGCATGACATACTCGACCAATTAAATGTTCATACGGGAATCGAACTCATAAATTATGGTCATAAGCTCATCCAGTCCACCAACTTGACCGCTGTTGTAAGCCGACGTTGACAAATTCTTTTCATGATTTCAGGAGGGGGCTTTCAAAATTTTATCAAGGAAAATCAGAGTCTTTTACATGTTTGGCAAGAGTGACAAGTATTGAAGATCTTCCAAAGAAAGTAATGGAGAAGAAAAGAATGAAGAGTAGCAAGAGTTATGGAGGGCTTGATAACTATAAATCATATACTCTCCCTAAGAAGATGATATCCAAAAGAGGATCAATGGGAACTCTTTCATCATCACCATCATCAATCTCTCCAAGAAGAACCACTCTTTCCAATTCAATAAATTGTTGCAGACCCCCTCTTGTTCAGCTTCAAAAGAATATGGAATGTTAATAAGTATTATCGACTTGTATAACTTCGATTCAAGAATGAGGATGGTGATATTTTACATTAACAAATTTTGGTCCCTTTGAAGTAGAGATAATATATATAGAGGAAGGGAGAAACAGAGAAATGTTATTACAAAATTAAGTTTCTTTAAATTTATAGATTAAATTGCACCCAATAGAAAAATGCCAAATAGAGTTACAGATTATGTAAACTCATCCAAGGATACAACACTATATATTATAAATTTAATTTTATTCTAGTAAAACATTGATTTTTATTTGCTAAAAAATTATTTATCTTTTGTTAGATTGGTAAGATTTTTTCACTTATAAGCATATTGTATCTCAAATTAACCCGTAGGTTTGATCAATGAATTATAAGTACTTAAATTTATTTTGCACTAATTTATCTTAGGCTTAATTTTTATTTTTTTTTGCCCAATGAGGTTCAACAAACTGATGCCTCCTAAAATTTTAAATTAGGTTAGTTTGTCCTCCTATGGCTAATTTACAAAAAAAAAAGAGGTTAATTTGTCCTTCGAACAGGTGATTTTAGGATTTTCGCCTAATTTGACATTAAAAATGATAAATCTTAAGTTTTAATGAAAAATAAAATAGAAATTTAACATATATTACACTTTTGGAATCAATTCTAATAAAAAACATACAATTAATATTAAATTAATAATGTTAAATAGTATTAATAATTAGTGATATTCTTCAAAATATTATACAACAATTAATATTAAAGTATTCATTAAATTATATTTTTAAGATAACTAATATGATGTCGTTTTGAACTATTCTCATATGTTAAATTCAAGTCAATCAATATATTTCATTATAAATTTATCAAAATAATTTTTTATATCAAATATGTATTGATTAAATGAATAAATTAAAATAATATATAATAATACGTTTAATATAAAAACATATGTAATGATTATATATAATAATAATTTAATATTATATACATTGTATTTATAATGTTCATAAGATATTTGAATTTAATTATTACCTATTTACCTTGTACAAGGTAGTAGTTATTGACTCAAATGAGGTAATTGAATTAGAGTAATTGGATAGCCTAGTGGAAAAGGCTCTCGCTAGTCACCTGAAGGTTCTAGGTTCGAGTTAATCGAATAGGCTAGTGGAAAAGACTCTTGCTAATGACTAGAAGGTCATGGGTTCGATACTCACCTTATCGCTAATTTACAAAAAAAAAGTGAGGCAATTGAATTGATTAGGGAATGTAATGAAATTGCATTATTAACTTCTAAATTATGTAATTCAATCAACTTTTGTTCAATTATTATCTATTAATATTTCATTTCATCCCTCCCTACAAAAGACAACATAAGCCTTAGACCATAGATAATGGAGGTGTTGAATTATTTTTACAACTACTTAAATTACACAATAGGTAGTTGAATGAAGGTGTTGAATCCATGTTGATTAAATTAATTTAACATGTTGAATGGTATAGAAAGTGGATCATTGTGTCATAACTAAAGCATATATATGTATGATTGGTATTAAAAATTGGCTTATTTTCATTTTGCACCCTCTACTATCGGCGAAATTTCAAAATGCACCATAATACTATCCTAAGCCTCAATTTGCACCCTATACTTCATTTTTTTTTCATTTTGCCCCCTAAAATGCTTAAATTAAATGAATTTTCGTTTTAAGGAAGGGCAAAATTGAGATATCACATATATGTAACTTTTAGGATCATTTTTAAAAAATAATTAAACTTGTAAATTGAAAACTAATCCACCCTTCATCTTTTTCATCAAACATGACCCCTCCCCTCACCACACCCCATCCTTCATCTTCTTCATCCAACATGTCAACCTAAACATAAATCCTCACCATACAATCATCAACTCTTCAAAAGCTTTGGATTTCAACACTCATCAATCCAACAAAAAGATCCAATTTTTAGCCTAAATTATCAAACTAATTTTCAATTACATAAGCTTTTTCATAAATTCATCAAACCAACAATAAAGATCCAATTTTTTATACAAACCCAACAATAAATATTCTGATGAGCTTCAAGGAAGCTCCGATTTGCAGGGATAGGGAGGTTTGGTCGCGATTTTGCATTGAGGAGGGGAGGTCGCGACCAGACCATTTGCAGGGAGGGGGGAGGGGGCTGGTTGAAAGGTTACACGGAGGGGGTGGCTAGTTGGGAGTTTCTATTTGACCTATGTGCCCACTGTATGTTTTTGTATTGCATCTTTGACATAATTATGTCATATCACAATTTATGATTAAGGTTTAAGCTTTGCAATTGATGTTGTCATGGCTCTTGATGGAACTTTACTATTAGAAGAAATAATACAAGCTGACATGTGTTTCATGGTGTCTATTTCATGTATTTGCTCTTTGTATCTTTTTGAGGTTAAAAATTGGATCTTTTGTTGGTTTGATGAGTGTTAGAATCCTAAGTTTTTGAAGAGTTGATGCATTATATGGTGATGATTTATGTTTAGGTTGACATGTTGGATGAAGAAGATGAAGGTGGGGTGTGGTAGGGGAGGGGTCATGTTTGATGAAAAAGATGAAGGGTGGGGTTAGTTTTCAATTACAAGTTTAATTATTTTTCAAAAGAACCCCAAAAGTTACATATATGTGATATCTCAATTTTGCCCTTCCTTAAAACGAAAATTCATCTAATTTAAGCATTTTAGGGGGCAAAATGAAAAAAAAATGAAGTATAGGGTGCAAATTGAGGCTTAGGATAGTATTATGGTGCACTTTAAAATTTCATCGATAATAGAGAGTGCAAAATAAAAATAAGCCTTAAAAATTGGAAGAGAAAGATGAAGTAATTAAGTAAAACATTGAAGTGTGTAAATATTGAATTGGTGTTGAATTGATTATACTCAGTACTATCTATCTAGTGAGGCTCGTTAAACATATACTAAAATTTTATACTTACAATATATATTGATATTTGTGTCGAATTATATTGATTTAATGTATCAATAATTTACTTCAATATTTAATGATACAATATTCGAGTATATCAATAGAATTAATATCATGTTTATCTTAATATCTTATCTTATTCGAACATAAACATCGTAGCCATTTTATTCAAAAATAAGACAATCATAATTATTACATGTGGATGAAACATACGAACTATAATCATTACATTTAATACTGCAACATACATCCATCCTTGATACATTTAATTGCTAATAGTAGTACTAACTACTAACGTAAATTAATTATTAGTTTATGAATTTTGAAAAGGAAAAAGAGTATTAATGCAATTTTTTTTTGCCAACTTATAGATAAAAAAGCGAGATAAAGAAGGATAATATAATTATCCGAGTATATTTTTCCTTAATAGCCCCCCATCCGGTCCAACTTCCAACAATGCAAAATTCATTGATGGTGTGACAATTAATGGGGTTTTATCGAAAATAGCCCCACTAATTTTATATATCTTCATTTTTATCCATTATCCATTCATCCCTTTATGATACACAATAGTACGAAAATCTAAAATAATAAAAATTATTCTGTTTCAAATTTAGCATAAATTGAACCAAAACAGACGGAATCAAATTAAGTATATATATTATTTTAAATATTTATCTTTGTAATATTTGTTAAATTAAATTAATAGAGATGAGCTAGTCATATTCTAAACTTGATTGTAAAAGAAAGGTTAAAAGAATATGTGGAAGCAACTTTTAAATTTATGAATATTTTTAGATTTATCAAGTATTCTCGTCCTAGAAAATAGTAATGTCGATAACAAGAATACTAGTAAAAAATATTTTGTACTTGATGTGCATACTAGGAGGAACACTACATAATGCTAAAGATATCTAAAAGATATGATGATATATTTATTTGTTTAGTATTCTTTTTCATGGAATGTATTTTTTTCCTTTTTTGACTTCATTTAGACTATATTAAATTTGAGATCATGTATTTTAATTATTTTATTGTTACAAAACTAAAAAATCGCCTAAACTGACTTGAGTTTGGATCAAAATCGACATATACCAAACCGATTTAAGCCGAACTAAATTTCAACCTAATCGATTTATGTAATTAAAAAAGTATCAGTAACACATAAAAACTCCAGAAAGATCGACTAAACCGAGATATGAGCAACTAGTCTTCTTAATAAAACTTAATTTTGTTATCTACACACATAACTCAATATGGAAAAGGTACCAAGTATCTTAAAAATGACATTTACCAAGATATCTTAAAAATGACATTTTTGATAATGATGCATCCCCACCATAGCACATGCTCAATAACTCTATAATCTATAATAACACATGAAATTTGCTTTTATGCTTCAAGAAATGTCAACCTCTTGAATAATAACTAACCAAACTAATTTTCACCAATTTTTCATTATCCTAATCTCTCTTTATTTCACCAAACACATACCCTTAATTTCCATAATTGACCAAAACTTAATCAACCCAATTCAATTATTATAGCTATAAATTAGGAGTATAATATACCAAAACATTAAACCTATTTTCTCTCTTCATTCAGACCACAAATTATCCTTGATCTCTTTGTATTTCTTGTACCATTTCATAAATTTATCCCCATTTTCGCCACAATCTCCAAAACCCATTGCATAAATTTATCACATATTTCTTATCAATCTCTAAAACCCATTTATCAGTTGTAATAAAAAAACAAGAAACAAAAAGATTCAATTTTTTGTCTTTTAAAAGATACAAAAAGATTCGATTTTTAGTTGTAAATTAGGGAAATTGAAAAATGGGTAAGGTGACGGTAGTTGTGGCGGTGGTTGGAGCTGCCGTGGTGTGTGGTGGGGCAGCGTTGATAGTCAAGCAGCGGATGAAGAGCTCAAGCAAATGGGGTAAAGCTATGGCAATCTTGAAGGAATTTGAGGAGAAATGTGCTACTCCTGAATGGAGGCTCCGCCAGGTGGCAGATGCTATGACGGTGGAGATGCATGCTGGTTTAGCCTCTGAAAATGGAAGTAAATTGAAGATGCTTATCAGCTATGTGGACAATCTCCCCACTGGGTATATTTATTTAACTCAACTATTTTTTGTTTTGGTTTATTTTTCGTATGTATGTATTTGTTTTTATCAGCTGAGATTTATGTGTGAAATTAAGATAAAGTTGTGTGTTTTGATCATCTGAGATTTATGTGTAAATTGTTGAATTACGTAAATGTTAAAATCTTTTTGTGAGTTGGGATGATGGTTAGGGGGAGAAAAGGTTCTCTTTAAGTTGATGTTTTGGACTTGTGACATCTTAAATGTAGCATATGATTGATACTTCGAGAAGTTGAAATCTTTTTGAGGTAGAGCAGTAGATGGGTTTCCTTTTTTAGAATACAACATTTGGAAGGCCTGTACTGATTGATCTATGGTTTATGGGTTTAGTGATGAAGATGGGGTGTATTATGCGTTGGATCTTGGGGGAACAAACTTCAGGGTATTGCGAGTTCAGTTAGGAGGTAAAGAGAAGGGCATCGTGCATCAAGAATTCGCCGAGGCTTCAATCCCTCCAGAGCTTATGGTTGGATCCGCAGAAGTAAGCATCCATATCATTTCTAATTACTGATGCAGTGATATGTTTATAATGAGTTTATCATATCTTACTTATTGGATCTTATGATTTCAGGATCTTTTTGATTATATAGCGACAGAACTTGCAAGATTTATTGCTGAAGAAGAGGAGAAGTTCCATCAACCTCCTGGTCGGCAGAGGGAACTAGGTTTTACCTTCTCCTTCCCCGTGATGCAAACTTCAATCAGTTCTGGATCTCTAATTAGATGGACAAAAGGATTTTCCATCGATGAGTTGGTAATTTTGATATGTTGACATCATTCAAGTTCTGTACTTATTTCTTTGCATATCCATTGAACTTCGCACACATTTTTGCATAATTAAATTATTTAACTATAGTTTGCAGATGCTTGTTATCTTAATTCACTAAAAAAATTTCTCATCTGGAATCAGTAAGTTTCAATAGAAATCAATTGGAGCTGCTGACATTACGGTTGATTTTGTAGAATAGGAAATGTACGCATTAAATTTCTCTTGTCAAAAGATTTGAAATTTTTGGCTCCTTGTTTCGATATGTTTCACTAAATAATCTGAAGAGGGCTCTTAAAGACCATTAGCAGGATAACTGAACAACTAAATACTCTAAAGAGGTTCTTAAATGCAGTCAATATGCTGTACTATAGCATTCTATGTGCACTTATTCCATATGTTAATGGCTCGAAGTCCTCTTTCAAGAAAGGAGTAAGGTGGATAATATTACATTCTCTAGTTCTGAGTCAAGTGTGTATTTATTGTTGAGCTGCACGTAGCATCATACTAATCTTTTTCTCTTTTCCCATCAATTTCACAAGGATAAATCAACGTAGTTTTTAATTTTGTTTTGTGAAGATAAAGAGAGATGTTTATCTGGTCAGAAATTGATCCAATGTTACAATTATAACCCTTCTAAATGTTACCCTATGGCTTAGTTCTCTCCATATCATTTCATATGGCTAAATTTGTTATGTGCAAACTGTTGAGCTGTAGAGCCTGAATTTCTTTTTTGGCACCCAAGGTCCGTAGATATATGTTATAGAGCCGTTTCTACTTATAGAGAAAATCAGAGCGACAAACAGACAGAAAGCCTATAAAGAGTTGTATACAAACTTTTCTCCCATTTAGGTTGTAGTGAACTCTGCAGCTGTAAGTGGATGCAACTCTTGCATCAAGAGTGCCATTATAAATCTGTGTTCTTATCATTCCCTTTATTTCAATTTCTTTTCTAATTTAGTCGGTTTAGGGTACAAATCCTAATAAAAGATCAAGTAAAAAAGACACGCTTGTTAATTTGTAATAAAAAGAAGAAGTTGCCAATATCTGTGAAACGGGTGAGTAGCTTCAATACGAAAGCTAAAGGAGGAAAAGGACAAATTATGGCTTATCGACTTTTATCTGATATGAGACAAATGACTATAATAACTTAGTTGCTGATTGCATTGTTACGATGCTGAGTTGTTATAACTATTGTGTGACAGGTTGGCCAGGATGTGGTTGCTGAATTGACTAAGGCCATGCATAGGAAAGGCGCTGATATTCGTGTGACAGCCCTTGTAAGTAGCCGACACTGGTGTTTCTTTAATCCTTCATGATTAACTATATAAGTTGAAAGTCTTCAATGATTGTGTTTTTTCATTTTATCTTTGAAGAACGTTGTCTCTTAATAATAAGTTTCTTCCCGTCTACATGGATTTTCATAATGGCAGGTGAATGACACTATTGGAACATTAGCTGGAGGTCGATATACTAATAAAGATGTTTCTATAGCTGTGATATTAGGCACGGGGACAAATGCAGCATATGTTGAACGTGCTCAGGCAATCCCAAAGTGGCATGGTCCTCTACCTAAATCGGGAGATATGGTTAGCTAATGTACTTTGGTCATTGGTCTCTGTTCTATCTACTTGGCTGTATCTGATGAAAAAGTTGTAACTAGATTGTGTTCTTATTTTTTAAGTTAAATGTTCGCTAAAATCTCCACTCAATCCTCTTTAGGTTATTAACATGGAGTGGGGTAACTTTAGGTCATCACATCTTCCTTTGACAGAATATGATCATGCCTTGGATGCTGAAAGTTTAAATCCTGGTGAACAGGTCTGTTCTCCATTTCATGTTCTCTATATTTGAGCTAGTTGACTACATGAAACATTATACCTGAGCATCCACATCAATTCTTCCAGATATTCGAGAAAATCACCTCAGGTATGTATCTTGGAGAAATCTTGCGCCGTGTTCTGCTTAGAATGGCTGAAGAAGCAGCCTTGTTTGGTGATGAGGTTCCTGTGAAACTTAAGACTCCATTCGTTTTAAGGTAATTATGATCTTAGGAATATATCATTTTGAAACCTTTATTGCATTTGTTGGCAGATACCATGCAAATCTAGATTTGCAGGAGGCAACTATGAGAACGTTTGTTGTTCTTTTATATGCGGTCGTCTTTCTTCATATGCATCTGCACCAATTGTTGAAATCACTCGAACATATTACTGGTCTTTGTGTCATATGCTGTGCTCGAGTTTACCTCGTTTTACTTTTATTCTAAATTTTCTAATTTCTGAATGTGGAACTTCCAGGACACCTGTAATGTCAGCAATGCATCATGATACATCTTCGGATTTGAGAGTGGTGGGAGACAAATTGAAGGACATTTTAGAGGTACCCAATATTGCCTTGCACCGAACTTATGATTTGCATGTTTGTTTTAGGAATGCTCATCCTCGATACTTTGATGACAATTTGTTAGTTGTATTGTGAAAGCATAAGATTTACGTAGCTGTCTCTACAATAGTATGGAGATATGACATCAAACTGGAGTTTGCACTTCATCAGTTTGTTTCCCATGCAGCGGAAAATATAGACAACAACCTATTATGCTTCCCTCATGAACTTTTCTATGTAATCTTTGTACTCATAGTATGGTTACTGATGATCAACGAGTTGAACGCTTAGAATTCTGTTGGTAGGTATCTAGCAATTTGAAAACAAGAAGAGTGGTGGTTGAACTTTGCAACATTATTGCCACCAGAGGAGCTCGGCTTGCTGCTTCTGGACTGTTGGGAATCTTGAAGAAGATGGGAAAAGATACTGTCAAGGAAGGGACAACGCCAGAAAAGACAGTCATTGCCATGGACGGGGGACTATATGAACACTATGCCGAATACAGCAAGTGTTTGCAGAACACTTTGAAAGAATTGCTCGGAGAGGAGTTATCAGCCAACGTCGAGATGGTACACTCCAACGATGGTTCTGGCATTGGTGCCTCTCTCCTTGCAGCTTCTCATTCACTGTATCTCGAAGCAGAATCTTAAGCATATGGTATGATGTGCTGTGCTGTATCGAATGTTCAAGATATCAGTCCTTTGTCACCCCTAAATTTCCAAAATGGTATACTTTTAACGTTGCTTGGTCTTGATATCATTACAAATTACATATATTTTTTGGACATACTATACTGCCAATAAGTTTTCTTTCTCCTAGGAAGTTCTAAAGATTCTTCCCGAGACACTTGTATGAAACATTGATCCAACAGTCTCAAATTTTTTTTGAGAGTTGGGACTGAATGGTGTGCTCTTGCGCTAGAGAGATCATCCTCGATACGGATACAAATTACTATCGCATGATAAATACAGTTTATGCTAATGTATTTCATGGTTGTTGCCTCTTGTTGGATTTTAAGTGAATGTTCTTTTCTTTAGTATGCATGTTCTTTCCTTCGTTTTCTTCTTCGCATCTTCACAAACCACGCTTGGGTGCGATGTTCAGCTTGCTAACGAATGAACACTTTAATTCAGACTCAGCTCGACTGAACTACTTTTAGGGGGTAAACCCACTACCCATATAGTTGATGAATCATATACCAACGTCTAGGACCGGTATCATTGTTAAGTACCCGACTTGTTAGCTTATATATACTCGGCTTGTTTCGAGACACTAGGTAGTTGAGGTTTTGTAGGAGGTGCATCAACCTACAAGGCATCAGAATGGTCAGTCAATGATGTACCCTCTGGCTGCACCGTACTCAATTATCACAAGTTTATTTGGCTTTTGTAGCAGATCTGCAATTCTGCACCCATCAAGTCTATATTAATATTGGCTCCATCCCAAATTCATTGTATATGTAGCCATAGCTCATACGGATTTATTCACTAAAAAGTTAGTACAATAACATATGGTTATTTTTCTAAAAAAAATGTAACCATAATTATTCGACTTTGCTCTCAATATCAAGTCTCACTTGAATGTTGACACAATTCTTGTTGTCAACAGCACAATGAAAATTATAATCATATTGGAGAATGTATGCATGCATATTTTAGTGAAATTACAAAGGATGAAGTCACTTCTAAGTTTTTAATGTTTTAATTTTAATGAAAAGATAGTTTGAGGTAAATAATTTTTTATATTTCCTCCATTATAATTTAACTAAGGTTATGTCATTGAGAACATCGAATGACCTAGTGGTTAGGAGGTTTTCCAGTGATTCAGAGATTCTGGGTTCCATTCTCATTATACGGGGGGCGGTGGGTGGGTTTTAAAAAAAAGAAAAGAAAAACTAAGGTTATGTCATTCCTTCAAAGCTTTCTATTTATAACGAAGTATTAGGAGTAATAAAATGTGTCATCAACTTATCATGTTGCTTAATAATAACAAATGTCTAAATAAAATCTATTTAAATAAAGATTGATATTGATGGACCTTCTGATGTATCTCTTTTTATTATGAGGGTCTCGTCTTTTTGTTAAAAAAATAGACATTGATTGCTAAATCAAACTCCATAAATGTAAATGAAGGTACTACCTCTAATTTAAACAATTTGTTTGACTTTTTTGAAAGGAAAAGAGGCTGCAACAATAATCCATTACATATATTTTAAAACACCAATTACCTTTTTTAAAATGTTCTAGTTCATCACCTTTCTTGTCGATTCGCCCATGTGAGGTACACATGACCAAGTATGATGTAATATAATTTAAAACATAAGTAATTGATAATAACATTTCGAAACATAGGAGATGAACTAAAAACATTTGTAAACATAAATAATTGTTGCCACTGATTTTAAAAAATTTGTACTCCAATATAATTAAAAATATGTCAAAAATTTATCTCAATATGTGAGAAAGGCAACTATTTTTAAAAAAATTACTATATATTCTCGATCGATGGTTTAGGTAAACAATTTTTGCGATAAGGAGAACGACAATTGTTTCCATAAATGCACTCTTCGATCACACATTCAACAAGAAAATTGAAGCTCTACTAATATTAGTTAGAGAAAAACAAAAACAAGTCCAAATTGTTCATCAACTCATATGCAACCTTATATGATTCACAGATTCACATTTCTTCTTCTAACATCAAGCAAAAAGAGCCTTGAGTACATTCATTAGGCCCCTTAACTACAAACACTCAGCTGATCTTCAAATGTCAATAGATCATGGCAAGTCCAAGCCCTTACACCCCTCTTTGCAACTCTTCGATTCAAGAATCAATCGAGATCTTTCCTTGCTTTGCGCCACCTGCAACACCATCAAAAACCAATGATAAATAACTAAACGTATAATGCAAAGTAATTGATTCCGAGTATTGTCTGGTAACTCACGGCGTAGCATGGGAAGTTCTGATGTCTTCAAGACGCGGAGCCTCTTCACAGTTGATACAAACATGCTGCGATAAAACATTTAGCATTATCAGATAAAAATGATACTCCATTAAGTATAATGTTGTAATATGAAATCAAGAACGTTATGGCCCTTATGCTGATTAAAAAATACATTCAACATATTCTGTCACATGTATTAGTGATAATGCTAGTGTATGTTGGGACATTTTTTGATGTTTTGTGGGGCTCCATATATTCTACCTACCTAAGTTTTAGCCTTTAAATAATTTAAATAGTATGTTGATGTTCTAGCATAGTGGCATGAGTGATGAAATAAGTACATAATATATTTAGACAATAAGTTAAAGCAACTAGGAATTTATGTCTTGCAAGTAATCAAATGAGGCAATAATTCAATTGTTAAGGACAAGTGTGAGTATTAAGTGGTAATTAAATAGATTAAACTGCATCAAGATCAAGTTTTAGAGATGCTTACTGCCAAGGGACATCCCCAACAAGCATCCTGTCTCCTTCATTATCCTCATACACAAGGGTATATTCTCCACTCCCATCTAATAATCCATTAATTATTGTCTTTCCTTCATTCTTCTTCTGACCTCCATTTGCACAGGAATCACTTTGAGCTGATAAAAAGCATCAAAAATAAATTGAGACACTCTAAAGTAGCATAATAGTCTATCATAGCTTTGAAACGAAAACGTCAACTAAAATGAATTGAAACGACTAAAAATATGGAGTATACTATAAGAGTATACAAAATCTCTGGCTATGCATGGTTTAGCAATCTTGGACCACTTATGATCTACAATAAGAATAGAACAATACTGCAATATATTTTCAAGAAATGATTTCTATGCATATCATAGTATAAAGATCTGAACACGAAGATCTGAACACGAAAAACGTCAATTAAAATGAACCGAACGACTACAAAATATGGAGTATAGTATCGACCTGCAAGAAGGCCTCTGAAGAGTTCATCAACAGCAGAGGATAGTTTTTGATAACTGTCATAAGCCTTGAGATCAACTTTCCTCCCAATAGGAATTCCATCCATATTGATCTTCACAAACAGACCCTTTTGGCTTTTTTCAGCAGGTTTTTCTCCGGCAGCCGCGGCCGCCTTGGTAGGAAGCTCATTTGGTAGCTCTGAAGATAACTTCAAAGAACTACTGCTTGCAAGATTCTTCCTAAATGATCTAATTGGAGGCCATCCAACTACTGGAGCAGGAGCAGTTCTGTTGTGGAAGAGATTTAGAACAAGTCAGTTTCAAGAATTGTAGAACCACACGAACTAATAAAAGGGAAAAAATACATAATTAGTATAACTAAATTACCCAAAATCATAGAACATCTCAAAATGTTCAAATGCATGTTTACCAACTTTTGTAACAGTTTGTTAGGTACATGTCTCTAACATTTTGGTGAAACACATATCACGAAATTAATTCCACCAACATGAAGTTGACCGTTTCTCATAGCAATAATTAACAAGGACACTAAAGAAACAATATTTAATCAATATATACATCTAAAATTTATAAAGGACATACACAAAAAAAAAATTACAAGAAAAAACCAAAACCAACACTTTCATACAAATGGACACATACCCAAAAACTAATTAAAGAAAATTAATTTAGTAAAGCTCTAAATAGATGGCAGACAAGAAAAAGTAAGACCATAATCCATGCATGGACCACAAGATGAACATGTAACAAACTTGAGTAAAAACAGTGAATATACTCTGTCTAAAAATGAATAAAACAATAAGTAAAAGAGGGGGTAATAAAAGCTGAGACCTTTTCTGAGCACTGCTTTGGACAGCTGTATTTATTGCAGAAAATGTCTTCTTTTCTGACAAATCTACCACTTTAGTGCAACAGGGCTGTGATGATTCCTTCTGGGTAACAGACCATGATGATAGGGGCATAGAGGTCATTTCTGAAAAATAACCAAAAGATGCTTGAGACTTTGAAGAATTATGACTATCACCAGGAGGACCAAGGCTGAGCTGAAGGCTTTTTTCATCAAGACCTTCTTCATCTCTTTTCACATCCCACTTTCTTTTTGACATCAAGTCCAACAATTTGGGACAACTCTCCATTTCGGACAAATATTTTTGTTAATTTAGACAAGATATAAGGTATTCGAGCAAGGTACACTTCTGATATGAGCTGCAAGAAAACATAGTAAACATCAAAAAACACATTATTATGTTACAATATTGACATGAATAAAAGAAAACAGAACATAAATTGAAAGTTTACCTAGAAATATGACACATGAAAGTTTAGGTGAAAACTATAATACCCTCCAAAGACAACCTTTGTGGCTTAAAATGATGTGTTGAGAGTAGTATCTAGTATGTTATATGAAGAAGATATAGGAATAGGAAGGTAGAAGGAACCCACAAAAACAAAAGAAAAGGAAGGGAAGAAGAGGTATAATTATGGGTTTGAGATTTGAATCTTTGCTTTATGTAAATTTATGCACGCTTCAGAATAGAGATGAGTGAGAGGGGGAGAGGGGGGAGGGGGGGGGGTGGGGGTCTATGTTTCTTGGGTAACACTATACACACACCAAATGTTTCTTTATATCACATCTTCTTGTTTTTATTGCATTTTTACTATTCTTAATTCTATTTGCTCTCTTTTTAATGTAGGCTATATTGAGGTAATTGATGGTGAAACAGAGTAGAGTATATAGGGATAGGGGTACAGTACAAGCAGTATAATGATGTTTTGAAAAAACATTAATGGTTGGGTACATTTTTTATTGATGACTTAAGAAACATCAAATTTTCGGTTAGAAATAAAACGTATGTTCATAGGCACTAGCATCATGTAAAATGCAAAAACATACATATTTGGATTGAGGGTCGGGATAAAAAAGTTGGTCGAATATCTCGTAAAAGTGATTAGGTTGATGGAGTAATTAAATTTGTGATCGTATTATTAATTTATTTTTTTATTATTACTTTTTAATCTATTTTGAAATGTGAAATACCATGCTTGCCTAAGTAATATACTCAAGTAACATAATTATACAGTATTTTATTACGTTAACCTAAAATCTATTCAATATAAAAACAAATTTTTCCTTACAAAAAAATAAATTATTTGGATCAATGTCATGTTTATATAAGGAGCAAAATTACTTCTTTTAGTTATGAATGGCGGAAGACAAATTTTAATATAGGAGCAAAAGTAAATTATCCGGAATATTATATGAATCAACCAACATATATATACGAGTAGCTTATTTTTACGTAAATATTAAGTTATATTTTTGTTATTGTAAAATAAAAATGTATTTTTTAAAATTCTTCACCAGAAATCAACGAGCAATGAGGATGTACCTTGCTCTTTGTTATTTTCCCCTCTTGTTAACTCATAACACCACGTTCATGTCATGTTATTAAAATATGATTCTTGATATAACAAAATACATTAAAATGGTCATTTCATTATATGTGATTTAAATCTCAAATTATTACAAAAAGAACATTCATGTTATCATAAAGGTAATAAATATACAAAAAAATTATTTGTATACACATATCAGTTAAGAATTTTATAAAACTATTGAGGCATGAGAACTATGATGATAATCTGTTGGACCCTTGTGTCATGAGATATGTCTATTTGTTTAGACCAATAAGTGAAGTACTTTTTCTTTTTTCATTTTTGTTTGTCCTTTTTATTTTTGCATAAAATTTTAAGAAAATACTACCTCCATCCCTAAATGATTGTCACATTTGACTTTTGGTGGTCAATAAAACACGATTTAAAACATAAATATCTCTTATTCTACATGCGAAAAAATTATAATAAGTTGATATTTTAAAAATATATATTGAGACGAATCTAACGAGGTCCCACAAGATTATATTATTTCTTATCGTTTAATGAGAATTCATGATCAAATTTTATTGTAATTGACCACAAAAGTCAAAATATGACAATCTTTTAGGGACGGAGGGAGTATAAGTTTAACTCACATTAATTCATTATTCCGTGGCAAATTAAAGAAGAATTAATTTTGAACTGTTATTTTGGGAAAAGTGGACATTGGACAAATAAATTGAGACGAATGAAATAATGTATTGACACAGTATTATAGTTGTCGTATATGGATGTATGGACACACTTGTGGTGTAATTGAAGCATATATATATTCTGAGAAGTTGAAGGATGAGCAAAGAAGTCCCCTAAATAAGGAACGGAAATGGATAAATTGGCACGCAACTTATTACACACATCCCTAAATATATGTTTGGTGTTGTTATAAAATGTTGGCATTTGGTTAAGCAATCAAAGCGTGCTGCAGCTGACTTCTCTATATTCATGTCTCAAAAGCAAGAAATTTTCTGAAAAATAATCCTAGAGTATCACTGTACCACACACTACTCTAGGAGTCTATGGAGTAATAAAAAGCTTACTTTTCTTATTTAATTTGTTTAGAATGGAGTAAGAGGAAATTCTGGAAGTGTTATGTTGCTTTTAGGAGTAAAAGTCATTAATTTTGTTTTCTAAGTTAAGGGCAGGAGAATTAAGAAATTCGATCTAGTAATGATCTAGTGGTTATCAATTCAATCTCTTGAAAAGTTATGATTTATTAAGTGTAGAAATTTCATTTAATCGGGTCTGGGCCAAACCCATATGAGGAGAGAGAGCACACTTCATAACCCAAGAAGACACCATCTTAAAACCAATTGGTGATAAGTGGAGTTGCTCCCTAGTTTATTAAGTAATGAACTCTCTCCTTTATTTCCAATGTGGGACTTTCACATGTGACAATTTGGGCTCATTTGGAGTAATCTTAACATTAAGATTTTTATTTATTAGTGATTCATTAATTATAAAAAATATTTGGAGGTTATGAGTTTAATATTCTTTGACAAAAAAGAGAGTAGGTGAATTTAAGTATTAATTTTTAACATGATTTTTTACTTATTTATCATGTTATAAGTTTTAATAAGTTGAATATTATGAAGATATAGTGTTAAAAATGCCATTCCTTACTTTCAGTGAATTAGTTATTTTAAAAATATAAATACGGTATCGTTAAATTAGATTTTTAATCAATGTTCATTGTATATCATAATATCATCACGATCATTATTTACTTGTTAGTATTCATCAAAAAATAAATATTTAATATCAAAATTAATATTTAATTTTTTTTCTACAATGTACTCCCTCCATCCCTGCATAATTGGCACATTTTGACTTTTATGGTCAATAAAACACAATTTAAAATGTAGATATCTCTCTATTTACATGAGAAAAAAATTATGAAAAGTTGATATTTTAAAAATATATATTTAGACGTAGGGAATTTCCGTCCTTTATCGGTCTTGCTCACGAGCCAAAGAGCGTAGAAGTTGGCACATGATGAAAACGTAGTTGTAATCTAACAAGCTTCCACATAACTATATTGTTTTCTGTCGTTTAATGAGAATTCTTACTCAAAATTAAAGTTTGACCACAAAAGTCAAAATGTATTAATCATTCAGAAACCAAAGGAATACTAAATTAATCATCAAAATTTTGATACTAGACAATCAAAATAAATGGAATAAACCATCCTTAATAGTTACTCCATATTCTATTATCCAATTACATAGTTTCATTACGAGTAATAGCTTTTATACAGGTCTAGCTAGCTTGTTAAAATAGATTACAAGTCATATACTTATAAATACAATCACTTAAACAAAATGTTGAATTGTTCCTCAATTCTAATTATTTTTACATTGTATTCATCGAACAATTCGATATATATAAAAATTTATTCAGGGTTCATAAATGAAAACAATGACTTTTATGGTGTGTTTGGATTAAGGTGAATTAGGGGGAATGAAAAAGAATTTTCTTTTTGTGTGTGTTTGAGTACCTAATAGAGTAAATTTATATCGTAGGAGAATCTAATCACACTAATCCACTCCGTTACCCTTCATTCCCCTCAAAATCTCTTCCCCCAAAATTCAAGAGTAATCAAGGAGAATAAAATATTTTAAGAATTCTTTTCCCCCGATTCACCTTTAGTTCAAAATTATGGTACCCAAACAACAATAAAATACTCTCTTCGTCCCTAAATGGTACATTTTGACTTTTGTGGTCAATTTTAAAAAAGTTGATCAAGAATTCTCATTAAACAATAATAAATAATAGAGTCATGTGAGACCTTGTTAGATTCGTCTCAATATATATTTTGAAATATCAATTTTTTATAATTTTATACATGTAGAATAAGAGATATTTACGTTTTAAATTGTGTTTTGTTGATCATGAAAGTCAAAATGTATCAATCATTTAGGGATGGAGGGAATATATTCTCCCTGAATCTCCCTACTTCCTTTCCCCTAGATAATTTTAAAAAATTCTACTCCCTTGATTCACCCCAATCCAAATATGCTATAAAAATAAATAAAGGGCATAATTTTATATAATTATATAATTTTATCCCAATTAATAAATTTTTACATCTATTACGTATATATTTTAAATCTTATAAAAAGTCAGAAAGTAGATAAGCTTGTGTTTTTATGAGTTAAAGGGAATGTATATTAAAAATTGGGGCCGACGTGGATAGGAGAGAGAAGTCCAATTGGTAGAATGATTTTGTTGAGGTTGAGGTTGAGGTGAGGGGGTTCGTTTGGTGCAATAAAAACATGTACATTTCATGATTTTCTTTGCTTCTTTTCGGCCCTCATCTCTACCTGCAACTGCCCACCGTCCACGTTATTTCCCAAACAACCTACACGAATACCTTTTTCATTAAACTTAATAATTTATGAAAAAAATCGATAATGATTATTTTAATGATATTTGACCTGAGCTTCTATTAGGAGGTTTCAAGTTCAATCCTTCTGTTAACGTTTACTTTAGGTAGCCATTTTTTGCATCTGTTATTTGTAATTCTATAGCCATAATCGTTAATTGTAATTCTCATTGCTAATTATGAGTGAAATGAATATTTTATCGAGATGATATATTCGTGAAAGTTAAGTGATGTTTACAGTTATTTCATTTATTTGTGGAAAAAGAAAAGAGAACTTAGACGATACGATTTTTATTGGATGAAGGTGGTAACAATAAGGTAAAATGTAAGGAGTTTAGTCAGTAGTGTAATGATTTTAATTGGCATTATGAGAAGAAAAAAGAAATTTGGTTGTAGTTATTTTAAAGGAGAAATGAAGATAACAAATTTGTAGGGCTATTGTTGGGATAGTCTTGCATCTAATGATTCATATTCTCAGTTTCTCACACACAATGGATTGTTGCCTGGCGCACTCAGAGGGAACAAGGCATTCTATACTATTAATCTATATGCTTTATATTCATATTATCCATTTAGAGATTAAATAATTGACTTATATTTTCCATTTTGTTTTACGTAATTGTTGTAATATTCGTCAATATAGGGTTCTATTAAAATCTTGAAATCTTTAAGCGTTTTGGTATTTTATATCCTAAATTTAATGATGACCGAGCACCCCACGTCCCCACCAATTCTCAAAACTTTTTTAAAAAGAAGTTCAAATCTTTCTACTTCTATTAGCGTTCTACGAACGAATCAAATATTAAATCATAAATAATTTTTGCTAATATTTTCAGTAAAATTGATTTGAATCACATATGTCGAAATATATTCACTTTAATCAACTTACCATTTACCACAAAGGCTATATTGTAGGTCACTCCACTGGTGGTCAGACTTTTATAATGGGGAATCCGCAGGTGTTACTCGTTAAGTGTGTACTGGGTAGACCTTGATTTAACGCAATAACTTGCAAACCATGACAGAACCCTTGTGTAACAGACTTGACCAAAAGAGTGTTAATAGGAGAAATTAAATTCACCACTCTACCGTCACAAACTCACCTAATTACAATCCACTAGTGATCAAACTTGATTTTGTGCATCTCATATAATCGTGTTCACAATTAGGGGTTATTATAATTGACAAATAACTTAATAATGTGTTAATTATTGTAATTGTTTGAATTAAAACAACAATTTAACTAAAAAAATTGTATATTTAATTAAAAATGACATTTTTTCCTATGAGTTCTCATTTCTCATTTCAAGTTACTTCTAAGTTGTAACAACAAAATAAATTCTTCTCAAACATATATATTATATACACTTAAAAAATTTCTCTTATTCATAGACCATAGTAATTGTCTAATTGATATGATGAGAGGATTTGAATTATCTAAATGACAATTGACAACCTTATATTCAGTTGCGGGACCTAGTTGAAATAATTTGGGCCACGGCCCAATTTATGCACTATTTTGAGGCCAATCGAGCTCCAAATCAAATTTGACTGAAGAAAAACACATAAAACATGCATGAATTAACCCAAATTTCTACCGAGTGACTGAATTACTCCCTCCGTCCTTAAAAGATTGTCACATTTTGACTTTTGGTGGTCAACAAAACACAATTTAAAACATAAATATCTATTATTCTACATGCGAAAAGATTATAAAAGGTTAATATTTCAAAAATATATATTGAGACGAATCCAACAAGGTCCCACAAGACCATATTATTTCTTATCGTTTAATGGGAATTCATAATCTAATTTTGTAATGTTTGACTACCAAAAGTCAAAATGTGACAATCTTTTAGGGACGAAGGGAGTATATAATTAATATATACAGTCAATTTATTCGAGTTAATTGACAACATTATAATGACATGTATGTAAACTATTTGTTGCCTCATTCAATTAAATATATATAGTCAATTTATTATTGAGATTTCATGTAAATTTGTTGGCTCATATTAATAGATGAATTGTTAATGGTAACAGTATTGATGTTGGACACGTTTCTTTGTTTACACAATTAGAATAATGTTGAAGAGATAATAATAGCGATGGTGTAAAGTTTGTGTGCCCCGAATCGATAGTAGGCTAAGGATGAAATCGCTAGTTTGGTCATTTTCAATGGCCCGAACTACGGTAGCTTTCAATAAGTTCTGCATTGACTAAATTAATCTATTTGTTCGTTATTTATTAGGAGGGTCGAATTCACGCTACATGAATAGACGATACTACAGATACATAACACTCTATCTCTTTATCAGTCGAGCTTTGCTGCGAGGGCAATACTTATAAGTTATTATTATTAAAGTTACCAAGTAATACAGTACTTACAGAAATTTGTGCAAAGAACGACATGCTTTGACATATTCGATATAGGACAATTGCTCGTAGCTTTGAATACCGTCGGCAATGTAGTAGATCCTTTGAATACGGATGTGGTTCTTAGGTTGAGAGTAAGTGGTGTAGAATGAACATTGCATATGTTTTACATTTAGTAAAGCAAATTCATTCACGTTTTTGAAGTTATGATTAAGTAGCTACATTCCACAAAAAAACATATACTGTATATGATATTGATGTGTTGATCTAGCTTTTACTTTGTTAATATAGGCCCCTCCAAAATGCTAGTCCAAATATTCATGATGCTAAATGTTGATACACATACAACTTACTCTCATTAATGTTCATTTTTTTAACTGTTACGCGTGGTGGTTGTTGTATACTTGGAGTGATGCTCTTTTCCCTGTTTTTATCTTGATTTGGTTCCTTGCCTCCATCATGCACGTACCATTCACAACTCTCACAACATTTAGAGATAAGTGTTACTTGTAACTGTACGCACGGGCGGACCTAGGGGCACCGGACCCCCCCTCCCCCCTCACCAAGGTCTTTCGATATCATTATATATCGTATTTGAAAACTGAGGAACTATAATTCTTGAATCGAAATGTCCCTCCTACTTTAGAGACGGTCATAAATTAAGCCTAATATAGTCCAGTTTGATCATTTGCTTCACCATATAATAAATTCTTCTATGATGAAAGTTTTTCTCCCTATTTTTGAACATCTACATGAAATTTCCTAAGCTAGTGGGCTGCGATCGAGGAGGAATGTATTATGTATATAATATTGGCAACCATGAGATATAATGATGAGTGACACTTAAAAACTAGCATGTATATAATATTGGCAACCATGAAATATAATATTGGTTACTTAAAAATTATGTAAGTACTAAAAATTGGGATAAGAAGCACGCTATCATATTATTACACTATTATTCAATGAATCTAAACATCCCGGTCCCGATTCTCCTCAAAAGAAAAGCCGACTTTAGCAAATAGCAATTCATAACTACTACTAGTACTTTCTGCTTACTTAGCTTCCATCAATTATTATAATCTCAAAAAGTTGGTTATTGCTAAATCATAAATCCAAAATTTGATATGACGTTGGGCCACGAGCATAATAGATCTAGTTATCTAATTGGTTGTAATCTAACTATCTAACTTATTTTAGTATGTATATTCTATCACGAACGTTCGATCAACTTAATTAATATCTAATATGTGACAGTGCAACCACAAACAAAAACGTAAGACTAAATGTCACGTTTTGTATTATTCGTTAAATAAAGTGACACGAATTTTTAATAAATAATGCACGGATCAACCAATTCTCGAGTCAATAAGTTGTCAAATTATGTATATTAATTTATTACTATACATTTTAGCCACAATGCTTGCTTGTTCCTTCTAACCAATGATTTACACACAAGATAGGCATATCAAGTGTCATTGAATTAGTGCATATGGAATAAAAATGAGTGCGTAATATGGCTCTAATCAAGAAGTAATAAGTTAATAGAAGATTCTAATAAGAGACCAAAGTGCGGTATGAAAGCTCCATGAATGCCACAAAGTATAGTTTGTCATCATATTATTAGCTTTTGGTGAAAGCCTAAATGCTCGGAATAATGGACTATATATATATATATCTCTTCACATGCTCCATTATCACATCAGGAATATATATCATAACTTATATGACTAGAGAATTTTAGGAATTTTAAAGTTGTATAAATATGGTTGGACCACTTTATATTCTTTGCTAACAAGCACCTTGAATAAGTTTAGTTGGTTAACAGTTTGAACATTAAGTCTCGTCTCTTTACACGACGTGGGTTCGAGTTATGTAAAAGACAGAATCTCATTTTAAACTGAGAAGCCGTAAGCACGTTGCATGGGCACACAAGTGTTGGGCTTTATCATGAGTTTGTTATTGAATAATTAATTGTCCACATTTGAGTTACTATTTCAAAGTGTCTCATTTCACATGGCACCATAACTTGGCCCGAGTATGTAGTAGATTTGTGCTGGACTTTTATGTGGACGAGAGGGACGACCCAATTCAATGTTCCATGTGTTTGGCTTACTTCCTAGAAAAAGCGTATATGATATGATGCCAAGAGCCCAAGATACTAACGTAGCCTTGTTACAGTATCTGCTGTCGAAATCAACACAATCCGATGCCTCGGTGTTTCAGAGAAGTAAGCAAAACTATCAGGTGCAACGTCTTCGTCCATCTACACTACTCATGGGGCAGTAGTGAAAGGTATGTATGTAGTGTTGTTTCCCCGCGAACAGCAGACCTGAGACAAATATACAATCATCTAAAACTGGTAGGCGGTAGCCCTCTATTCACTTCGAGTAAGGATTATGTGTAGCTCCACACTTGGCGAGCATTGGACTTGGACTCAAACTTCATCTTTTTCTTACAAAAGCGACTCTTTTAGCCCGCGATACACACAGGATAAAACGTATACATTCTAAATCAGTCAACCATAACATTGCGCTAGGATTGATGAACATGGACTTATATCTCAACATTGCGCTAGGATTCATGAACATGGACTTATATCTCATGATACCAACTGCTTTTTTGATGATGATTACAGGCAAGCTTTATCAAGAACATGAGATGGAAGATCAAGATCAACTATATATTTATTGTGCTAACTAGCAGCAATCACTCATTAATATGTTGAGGCTAGAAATACATATACACATTCCATTATTTACATATAATCTACTTGCAGAGTGAAGCTAGTATACGACGGGGAGGGTCAAATGGCCTTCGAGAGTGAAGAACAGCCAAATTATCGATCAATAAAACATCACCTTTCTGCCATGGAACTGAAACGCTCTCATCATCTAACATTTGTAGACAATCATACATGATATGTGATGGTAGTGCTTCTCCGTTGCCAAAAGTCACTGCCTTCACAGGATCATTTCGTGCATCTTCCCAACCTGTATAAGCAGCTACCATTTGGTTAAACCATGTTTTCCTATGCCTTGTTGTATCCAATTTGATGGCTGGAATCGGTCCCATAACCGTTTTGACACGGTCATTCATCCATTCCAGCCTCATGCCTAGCTTAGAAGCCCTGGGAAATAATGAAGCATGTCAGTTTGCAACTTCAACTAACAGCTTCATGTAGGAGTTTACAAGAATATACATTTTGTTCTTAATGAAGGGTTAACACTTCTTTAATAAAGATTACAGGTCTCCTAAAACCAATTGTACATCTTGTGATCTTATTAATATAATTTGCCAACAACCTTTGGTCGACAATTGCAAGAAACCAATTTTTATGTTATTTTGTAAGGCATTGCACATTATCTCACTGAGAAGGGAAGGTATTAGCTGAAAGATCATCCCCATCGCATATGACTTCAGAGAAGTCAGTATTACATTATTAAAGATTATACTAATCACGTTGAACATACATATAATACAACATGGCTGGCAATCACAAAGATTAATAGCCTACGATTTTCAGAATTATTGAGCTATCTGGACTAAGTTTGAAATATTCATTAGCTTGAAAAGTAAACAGCTTCTCGTCTTTTTCATATTAATAAACTGGACCTTGAGTAGAATTTGTAAAGGGAGAAATAAGAAAAGCATAAACCTTTGCTCTGCTACACTCTTGTCTTGAGTGAGAAATGTTGACTTCCATCCGCGTCCAATTGGGGAGGAAGGATCATCCTCTTCTCCCAGTACTCTTGTATAAATTAATCCAAACTCCTCCAGCTTTTCTACGAATTCCGGATACTTCTCCTTCATCATATCATATATTATATGACTAAGAACTATAGGAGTCTCTCCCCCAGATGCAGGTTCCACTTCACAGAAGAAAAACAGTTTCGATGGATATTCTGGTACCTATTTACATAACCCGATAAATCTCATAAAAATTCAACATCATAAAAATCATTAGGATGACAAATTGTACCTCAACAGAGGTAACGATATAACATATGGATCAATCGAGGAAACATTCAACAACTAAACGAAAGATCGATTCTTTAGGATCCTTCCTTTCTTCAATCACATCAACCTCGCCAGTTACTCCGATTGAATTACATTCTAAACATTTCCAATTGGTTAGTTGCTCACTCTTCATCTATAAAGAACTAATAAATAGTATAAGAACACACAGTATCTCTTATCACAATTCAATCTAGACATGATCGTGTCTTAATACATCTCACACAATGAATTATCCCGATATATTAATTCAAAACAAACTACGCCTAACTAATACTCCATAAAACATAGAATTATTTCAGTAGAAGAAACTCTGAAACAAACCTGAGCCAATTCATGGTGGAAGGGGATTTTCTGATCAGGTGGGGACTCATTAGCCGTGAAAACACGGCCAACAACATTGGTCCTGGGGGCGGCGCCACCCACGTAAGGCAATTCCGGGTACCCAAAAGCTTCAACAACATCGTTGAAGTCAGAAGCAGTGAAGACATTAAAGCCCCTGAATAAAACAGCCCCATGTCGATGAAGCTGAGCATCTAACCATTTCTTGTTCTGTCTTATTGCATCAGAAAAGAGTGAGGGTTTTGATGATGGTGGTGGTTTGAGGGTTGGAGATAGAACAGTTGGGAAAAGTGTTCCATTGAAGTTTCTTTGATGATCGATCTTGATTTCAGTGAAGAAAGTATCAGGAAGTGACATGGTTGCTGATATTTTTAGACGATCAAGTATTCAAGTGTGTAGAATGGGTTGAGAAGTACGATAAAGTTCTTATCATGATGATCAAATCATTGTTTTGGATTTGGTTTGTTCATAAAATTTAGTACTTGGTCGAACTTGGGTCTAGGTTCATTCTTGGATAGCATGTTTGCCCGTTTGGATCTGGTGAATCGGGTAACACTAAATCTTGAAAATTACTACTAATTTAGAATATGGCCATTGAGGTGAATACTTTAAACGCTCATTAATTACGAGTATATTTTTATTTGTACAGTGAATCAAGGAACACTAATGTGAAATTTTGGCATTTTAGGATGTAAAAAAAATAAAAATAAAGTATGGGGTGTAAATTCAAGCTTAGGAAAGTATTAGGGTGTGCAATTTGATATTTCGGCAATAATATAAGATGCAACATGAATATAAGCCTATTATAAATAATGAAATGAAAATTACTAACTAATAATAGACACTAGAGTACGTAAGTATTAACTAATAATAACAACTAAAATGAAATATGAGACAATGACTAATCTTAAACATTGGAATACTAAAGACTTTTTTTCATATAGGCACCTTCACATTATCTTTTCAAATTGACATATTGTATTTTTTTACCATTTAGGCACCTTAGATCATTTTTGACACATGAACTTTCATGTTTTAACAATTTTCAGACATTTGCGTTTTGCGTTCCTAAATATTTTAATCATGTTTTAACAATTTTCAGACATTTGCAGTCATTTTTGCGTTCCTAAATATTTTAATAGTTTAATATTAATATAAGATCTACAACTACTTGTTTTGATCATATCGTTTCGTTTTCTCATTTTATCTTATAAATAATCCAAAACATTAGCACTTGAAAACATCAAATGTGCAATTATTTATCTATTTCATTGAAATGTAAACAACTTTATTATTAGATTATTTCTGAAAAAATTATTAGATATATTTCAAATGACAAATACTAAGGTGATACATCCAAACTATGTAATGAGTATAAAATATTATATTTAGAATAATTTTTATTATTTTAAGCGCAATCATATGATAAATATCCTGATTTCGCCTATGCTTACACTAACAGTAGTAAAACTGTCATGAACATGTAAATCTACATTGAGTGTTTCAAGTAACGAACAACCGATAAAATATTCCTGACCGAGGTATTGGACACAAAACCAACTTGGTATAGATTAACTGTTATCAGATTGGGTAAAACAACCTCAGTTGGGGGTGACAAGATGTTCGTTATATCTAGTTTCTCCAGGCAAGTAGTAGGTTGAAATCGAAATGGAGGTCGCCCTTCAAAACGCCAAAAATTTGAAATTGTTTAACAAGTCGGGAGACAACAATCCGATCCCAAGTATTCATATCGGTCTCAATGTTGGAATATCCCGGGGTTGCAAGACACAATGAACTACGATAGTTCATATGTCTAGAAAACCCTAATTCGTTGATCGTTAGAACTTACACAATAGAACTAGCTCATAGAAGTATATGTTTAAAGATAGTGTGAATATGCTACAACTAACATAATCAAAGAGTGTGGCTACAAAGATATACCTTTGAAGCGTGAGCGGAAGCGATATGATCTTCAAGTGCTTATCCCCACACCTTGCTCCTTGCTTTTTTCTTGAAGAAATTTCTATCACCAAGGTGATATGGAACTACTATGAAATAGTCCACACCAATACCTTAGATAGCAATAAGACACACTTGGACTAGTGTGTGTTATTGAGGAGTGTGTAGTCTAACTACTATATCAAACTATAGAACAATTTCTATACTCTAACACTTAGAGTTTTGCTAGAGGGTTTGAAGATGAAGTGTGTGTGTTTATTTTTGTTCTCTAACAAGAGTTGTGTGATACTTAGCTTGATTCTCTACCCATTCTATATCATCTTATGATATAGAATGGATGATGAAACACATTATACACTAAACAAACACATTAACCATCCATATGGTTAATGCCTCTTGGTCCATGGAAGATTCTCTTACAAGAGTTCTTCCCAAGACTTACAAAGCCTTCCCAAGGCATAAAGTAGCCACCAAGATGTCAACCATTCATGATGATGGAATTAATTAATCTTAAGTAATTAATTAAATCATATCTTATTTAATTAATTCATCAATTAATTAAATCATTTCAATAAATGATAATATATATATATATATATATATATATATACATAAACCCCAAATGGTGTGTCCGGAACCAATTCCGGGCGCACCATCGGTTCGGTCGGGACACGATCTCGATCGAACCGAAATTCCTCAATATGGATCAAATCCCTTATTCACTTTCGGGTCACTACTCGAAAGTATTTTCGGTAATTGTTACGTGTGTGACCTCATAGCCCGAGTAACGAAGGCATCGGGATTCAATGTATAAGACCGTATACACGAATCCCGAAGATCATCGTGAGAGCCTAGTCTACCATTCGATGACCCCCGGCATTATCTCGGGTGAGACTACTGATAGTTCAGATAACTATCGGTTGTTGAACCGTATATATAGATGATATAGTTCACGGGCACTAATTGAGGAAATTGACACATCAATTTCCAACACTCCCACTTGCCCTTGGACTATTACCAATGTCTTGGATGTACACTTGCATCCTTGTCACATGATTCCCTTTGTCCTCGGTTTTCGTCATAGGCTAAAGCAAGAAAGCGTGTCGCCAACTCCTATGACATAATTTCTCGGAACACGAGATAGTCTCACTCCCGTTCATAACGGGTGCATTCATAAGTAAGACTCACTCTCCGAGTGGCCAGAAAAACCTTCCCTGTATACCAGGGTGGACAAAGACCCTACCAATGCATCACCGATCATCTCACCACTACATTCACATAAGACCCAACGTACCCCATTACCACCAGTAACGGATGGGTCCGGAAGTAGTCAAAGCCTCATGCTCACGTAGCATGAGAATGATATGCATGTAGGTCTCAGAACCTCTATCATATGGCTCGTGTGAAATATAGGACACAAGATCTCTTCTATAATTTCACAACGGTCACTGTCCAGTACCATGTCAAGACTCTCTTGACAATGAACCCATGTAATGATTTGGACCATCCTTTTGACTTAAGAAACAAAGTCAAACGAATCATTACACACTAGTTTGGTTGTGTCCGTTCCCAAAATGCCGGGACATACCACTAGGGACAATGTAATCACCATAGTTCTTGTCTTGAAAAAGGGGTTCCTTAGCCAATACACTTATTGGCTCCTCTTCAAAAACTCGTGAGTACATGGGAATTAAAATATTTATCATACAACTATGATTAAATATTCAATTGTTTATTTAAGTGCTATAAAAGAATAGGCAATCAATAAACAAGAAGTAATACTTTTATTCAACAATAAGAGTTTTACAAAAGTATACTTCATACATATAAATCAAATAAACTGAAATAAAGCTCCCACTAAGACTAAGACCACTCGGACCTAAGTCTAAGTCCAATAGCTGAAGTATGGAACTCATGTTTAGTCTGAGGCAATGGTTTAGTCAAGGGATCAGCTGCGTTGTCGTCTGTATCTACTTTGGATACTTTGATGTCACCTCTCTGGAACATTTCACGGACGAGGTGATACTTCCTTAGGACATGCTTGGACTTATGATGGGCCCTGGGTTCCTTAGCCTGTGCTATGGCTCCAGTGTTATCACATAACAACTCAATTGGACCATCAGCGCTAGGAACTACCCCAAGCTCAGTCATAAACTTCTTAAGCCAACATGCCTCCTTGGCTGCTTCAGAAGCTGCAATGTACTCGGCCTCCGTAGTAGAATCTGCAACTGTGTCCTGCTTGGAAATCTTCCAACAGATGGCTCCACCGTTCAGGCAGAATACAAACCCGGTTTGAGAACGAAAATCGTCTCGATCGGTTTGGAAACTGGCATCGGTGAAACCTTTTGCAATCAACTCCTCATCTCCGCCATATACCAGAAACATATCCTTAGTCCTTCTCAAGTACTTAAGGATAGATTTCACAGCGGTCCAATGGCTGTTGCCTGGATTCGCTTGATATCGGCTGGTCAGACTCAGAGCGTACGATACGTCTGGTCTAGTGCACAACATGGCATACATGATAGATCCTATGGCTGAAGCATACGGGACTCTACTCATGTTCTCCTTCTCGACGTCAGTGGTGGGGCACTGACTTTTGCCGAGAATAGTGCCAGTTGTCATAGGCAGTATTCCCTTTTTGGAATCGATCATATCGAATCGTCTCAGAACCTTATCAATATAAGTGTCCTGTCTCAGGCCAATCAACCTATTGGCTCGATCCCGATATATCTTGATTCCAAGGATATACTGCGCCTCTCCTAAGTCCTTCATCGAGAAACACTTACACAACCATCTCTTGACTGACTCAAGGAGTGGTTTGTTGTTTCCAATGATCAGTATGTCATCTACATACAGGACTATAAATGCAATGTGGCTCCCACTTACCTTCTTGTATACACAAGCATACTCCTCATTCTGAATGAAGCCAAATTCTTTAATTGCTTCATTGAATCGGAGGTTCCAACTGCGAGAAGCTTGCTTGAGTCCATAAATGGATCTCTGAAGCTTACATACCTTCTTAGGTCCTTTTGGACATGTAAAGCCTGGAGGTTGTGTCATGTACACATCCTCCTCAAGGTTTCCATTAAGGAAAGCGGTCTTTACATCCATTTGCCATATCTCATAGTCATAATATGCGGCAATGGCTAAGAGGATCCGAATAGACTTGAACATGACTACCGGTGAGTAGGTTTCATCATAGTCAATACCATGAATTTGTTTGAAACCCTTCGCCACTAGTCTAGCCTTATAAACATGGACATTTCCATCTTTATCAAGCTTTTTCTTAAAGACCCACTTACACTCGATAGGTCTAGCACCTTCGGGTAAGTGAACCAATGTCCAGACATCATTCTGGTACATAGAGTCTATCTCGGATTTCATGGCTTCAAGCCATGACTCGCTATCTGGCCCTTTCATTGCGGCTCCATAAGTATAAGGCTCGTCGTCTTCTATCAAGAAGGATTCCCCATACCATCTATCGGGAACATGACGAGTCCTACTAGATTTCCTAGGGGTCGGTACTTCTTCAGGAGTTTCATCTACCGTGGATCTAGGGTCCAAGATAGGATCCATCATGAATGGAGGATCTACTTCCTGAAGTGAGCCTGCCGAGTTCGTTAACTCGACTTGCTCATTTGATGAGACACTTGGGTTCAATAACCCATCTCTCTCATTCAATGAGTTTCTTTTGTTCGACAACTCAACTTGCTCATTAAACGTGTCGAATGAGTTCATTAACTCATTCGGCTCATTATCTTGAACTTCTTCAAGTTGTACCGTATTTCTGACATTTCCTGATAAGAACTCTTTCTCAAGGAAATGTGCTGTCCTAGCCACGAAAATCTTATTTTCTGGCTTAAGGTAGAAATAATACCCTTTGGTTTCCTTTGGATAACCAATGAAATGGCACAAGTCAGCCTTTGGGCCTAGCTTGTCTACGTTCAATTTCTTGACGTAGGCCAAGCAACCCCAAACCCTGAGGAAGCTAATCTTGGGACGTTTCCCAAACCACATCTCATATGGTACTTTCTCAGCTGACTTGGTTGGACAATTATTTAAGGTAAGTGCGGCAGTTTGCAACGCGTAACCCCAGAAGCTGACATGTAGGTCGGTTCGACTCATCATGGATCGCAAACTGTCTAACAGAGTGCGATTCCTCCTTTCGGACACACCATTATGCTGTGGTGTTCCGGCCGGTGTGAATTGTGAAACAATTCCACAATCTCTAAGATGAGCGTCAAACTCGTGGCTCATATATTCGCCTCCTCGATCGGATCGAAGAGTCTTAATAGTCTTGCCGAGTTGATTCTCTACTTCATTTTGGAATTCTTTGAACTTTTCAAAGGCTTCACTCTTGTGCTTCATTAGATAGACATAGCCATAACGGCTAAAGTCATCCGTGAAGGTAATGAAGTAGGGAAAACCACCTCTTGCAGGAGTGTTCATTGGACCACATACATCGGTATGTATTATCCCCAATAAATCACTTGCCCTTTCACTCGTTCCAGTGAAAGGTGATTTGGTCATGTTGCCCAAAAGGCATGATTCGCATTGGTCATATGATTCAAAATCAAGTGACTCAATAATTCCACTTTCGTGGAGTTTCTTGATGCGATTTTCATTTATATGACCAAGTCTGCAATGCCATAGGTAGGTAGGATTCAAGTCGTTAGGCTTGTTCCTTTTAATATTTACGTTATATACCTCATGGTCCTCATCTAGTATGAAAAGACCATTTTGGTTTGAAGCTTTTGCATAAAGTAAACCATCACGATTAATAGAACATATATTCCTTTCCATAAGGATGGTAAAACCATCATTGTTCAAAACAGATATGGAAATAATATTTCTAGAAATAGTAGGAATACAATACATTATTTAAAACTAAGACCATCCCGGATGGTAGTTTTAAATCTATCTTGCCCACGGCAACTGCAGCAACCTTTGCTCCATTGCCTACCCGCAAGTCCACCTCTCCCTTCCGAAGGGCTCTACTGTCATGTAGTACCTGCATATTTCGACAAATATGAGAACCACATCCTGAGTCAAGTACCCAAGTAGAGTTATTGGAGGTGATGAAAGCTTCAATAACGAATATACCTGTCGGAAGAGTCCCACTCTTCTTATCTTCGAGGTACTTCTTGCAGTTCCTCTTCCAGTGACCAGGTGTATTACAATAATGACACTGGTCAGTCCCCTTAGGACCTTTACCCGGAGTTTTGGAAGTCTGGGCCTTGACTGTTCCAGTCTTGGCCTTTCCCTTCCATTTCCCCTTGCCTTTCTTAAAGGCCTTCTTGTTCTGAATCATCAGAACAGAGGGAGTAGGGGTAGAGCTCTTCCCACCCTTCAACGCAGTATCAGCCGTGCTGATCATGTTATGCAACTCCGACAACGACTTATCGAAGTCATGCATGTTGAAGTTCATGACAAAGTTACCAAACTTGTCAGGAAGGGAACGGAGAATTATGTCAACAGCCAAATCCTTGGAAAACTGAGTTCCCAAAGACTCAAGTCTCTCGATGATCCCAATCATCTTGAGAACATGAGGACTGGCCTGTTGACCATTGGATAGTTTGCAATCCATGAGGGCACAAACAGCTTCGTACCGCTCATTTCTTGCCCGCTTCTGGAACATCTGTTCCAGTCTGCAGTACATGTCATATGCTGCCACATTTTCGAACTGAATCTGAAGATTCGGTTCCATGTTGGCCAGCATGAGACATTGGACATCCAATGCATCGTCCACGTGTACATCATATGCACCACGTTCTAGCTCATCGGCATCCTCATGGGGTGGAGGAGGAAGTTCTTCCTTAAGAACATATTCGACTCTCTCGTGCTTGAGAACGATTCTCAAGTTACGAGACCATTCGTTGAAGTTATTGCCATTGAGTTTACACTTCTCAAGTGTAGATCGGAGTGAGTTTGAAGTTGATTTCTTAGCAGTTGCCATCTAAAACATGCGAGTATGAAACGACGTTCAGTTTAATTTATATGTAAAACATACGATACAAGTAAAGCATGCTTGAAACAATAATACGAGTACCAACAACCCCTCGAAGTGTACAAGTATACCAAGACCCCACGGACTTGGTTATGAGCGGCACACGCAATCATCCTCATAGTCCAATCCATGGGTAAGTTCTACTAGACTATCATATATCAATCATCCAATGATTATATATGACTCTTGGCGTCTATCACTAGTCGTTTTAAGACACTATAGACTTCCTTTGCCAAACGGGCCGGTTCGATGGGCTAACCTGTAGCCACGTTTTAAGCAACCTTAGTTCACCATAAAGGGATGGATTACATTTGCCGGTTCGATGGGCTAACCTGTAGCGCATGTAATCCCATTGCCTCCTATTCCTATGAATCAAAGTGCCCATCTAGGGATGATCCACCCGAAACGTAGGAAAGTTTGACAACTTTGAACTTAGGTTTGGCAAACACTTAATTATTACGTGGAGGGGTTTAGATTAAACATGTAATCCACATTTCATGCATATCACATAAGGTATACATATACTTCAAGAAAATATATGTAAGCATGAAACATGGCATGAATAATAAACACTTTAAAGGGACGTGATATGGCCTAAAAGACATTAAATAAAACTAGTCTAACTAGTTCTAAACTAAGTCCTTGGTCTCCGTCTTCTTGGACATCGCCATGCTCCAAGTCCATCTCTTCATGTCTTGTTACATAATCAACTTTCTCATTAAATGGCACATGCGCCGCGAAAAAGAAATAACAATACAATAATTTAAAACGACACATGCGTCGTATTTCAATATCAAGGACAGTACGCAGACTGTATTTCGAATAAATACTAGGCCATATCAAATCCCCATTCCATTCAGACTACAGTTTATATATGTATAACACATTATACATAAAACACATAAACATGCTAGGAATGGAATAAAACACACAAGCAACACACAACTCACACACATACTCACATTCAAATAATGTGAATCATAGTCATATATGCATATCATAACCTTTAGTTGTCCAACAACTAACATAGCCAATTATCGGAAGTTTTACCATAAGTTCAACATTTTGAACTAATAACCCAATTACATTCAAAGAGACTTAGCATAAGTTTAAGGTTTGAAATTCATAATAACTCAAACCACAAACTTCCTTTCGATACTCAATTAAACAATTTAATTAGTACCGATAGGATAAAATCAATACTTTGACATACATGCTAATTTTAAACTATTTTAAACTTCTCAAAGAATGTTTTGGACTTATAAGATTATTTCCAAAACAATCTCTAAATCACCCATAACAAACCGAAAACGTCCATAATCATCAAATGACTTTGGACTTAATCGATTTGTTTTGTTTCGAAATCATCAAATGACTTTGGACGTGCATGGACGCGTCCAGGGGGGCCGAACCAGGCTTCGGGCCAAGGCGTTCCGTATCCAGGGAAAGCCGAGGGTCCGCGTTCCAGTGGAGCCGTGTCCTTGGCTTTCCTGGACTCACGCGGAACTTAGGTTTTGTCGTGGAGGGTTTTCCGAATACGAAAATCGGCTACGGTTCATATATCGACATATATACTATATGGTACTACTTTAAACACTTCTAGAACATGTTAAACGTGTAATATAGCTCATGATACCATGTTGGAATATCCCGGGGTTGCAAGACACAATGAACTACGATAGTTCATATGTCTAGAAAACCCTAATTTGTTGATCGTTAGAACTTACACAATAGAACTAGCTCATAGAAGTATATGTTTAAAGATAGTGTGAATATGCTACAACTAACATAATCAAAGAGTGTGGCTACAAAGATATACCTTTGAAGCGTGAGCAGAAGCGATATGATCTTCAAGTGCTTATCCCCACACCTTGCTCCTTGCTTTTTTCTTGAAGAAATTTCTATCACCAAGGTGATATGGAACTACTATGAAATAGTCCACACCAATACCTTAGATAGCAATAAGACACACTTGGACTAGTGTGTGTTATTGAGGAGTGTGTAGTCTAACTACTATATCAAACTATAGAACAATTTCTATACTCTAACACTTAGAGTTTTGCTAGAGGGTTTGAAGATGAAGTGTGTGTGTTTATTTTTGTTCTCTAACAAGAGTTGTGTGATACTTAGCTTGATTCTCTACCCATTCTATATCATCTTATGATATAGAATGGATGATGAAACACATTATACACTAAACAAACACATTAACCATCCATATGGTTAATGCCTCTTGGTCCATGGAAGATTCTCTTACAAGAATTCTTCCCAAGACTTACAAAGCCTTCCCAAGGCATAAAGTAGCCACCAAGATGTCAACCATTCATGATGATGGAATTAATTAATCTTAATTAATTAATTAAATCATATCTTATTTAATTAATTCATCAATTAATTAAATCATTTCAATAAATGATAATATATATATATATATATATATCTCACACATATATATATATATATATATATATACATAAACCCCAAATGGTGTGTCCGGAACCAATTCCGGGCGCACCATCGGTTCGGTCGGGACACGATCTCGATCGAACCGAAATTCCTCAATATGGATCAAATCCATTATTCACTTTCGGGTCACTACTCGAAAGTATTTTCGGTAATTGTTACGTGTGTGACCTCATAGCCCGAGTAACGAAGGCATCGGGATTCAATGTATAAGACCGTATACACGAATCCCGAAGATCATCGTGAGAGCCTAGTCTACCATTCGATGACCCCCGGCATTATCTCGGGTGAGACTACTGATAGTTCAGATAACTATCGGTTGTTGAACCGTATATATAGATGATATAGTTCACGGGTACTAATTGAGGAAATTGACACATCAATTTCCAACACTCAACACGTTGATCACATACCATCTTTCCAGCAAATTCAAACGCAACACTCTACAAAATTATGACGTGTTAAAACATCTGTAACAAAATTAGCCCAATTCATGTAACTATCAATGATCATCTCACACATCTCCAGCGTGATTGAGCTTCATGTACGAAATGAAAATTGGCCCTAAGTTTCCACACAGATACCCAATTTTGAGATAAGACACTTGTAGAGACAAATTGCTTTTCCGGGATCCATGATAAAATTTCAGCACAAATTGTTTTCGGCATTATGCTTATAATGTCCTCTTGGGTTTATCATATTTTTTTTTCGTGTTCTTTTATCTTAAGAAAATCAAAATTGAATTTGGAAAAAAAACATAAGCTTGTAATATAGCTACACCTAGGCCTGTGAACAAACGTTAATATTCGAAACGGTTCGACGTATTTGGCTCGAAAAAGCTTGATTTGAAGTGCGATTCGACATGTCAAACCTCAAGCCAAATATGAAAAGTGGATATTCGTCAAACCGAGCCAAACGGTGCGAAAAAGCTTGGCTCGATTCATTTATGTCATCTCTTTTATATATATTATATATAATATAATTATATATGCAGTAAAACGTCTATAAATTAATATTCTATAAATTAATAATCTCTCTAAGATAATAAATTTATCCGGTCCCGACTTGGGCTAGTTAAAAAAATTAGCAAAATCGATAAAATAATAAAATGTATGCAGCCCTGGCGTGTCGCACTTTTGGTTGATGAAAAACCGAAATCTGAGCCTATTTAGAAGTTACAATCTTGAACTGTAATATGTTTTGGGAACAATTAAATTCTGCTATGGTTATAACTTGCCATTATATTGTTATGTTTAACGTTTAAAATTGTTGTCTATTTAATTATCAAGCCGCACCTTTTCAAACGGTTTGGCTCGAATCAAGCCAAATCAAGCCAAATATCTTGTTAAAATTTCCTTCAAACCTCAAGCCAAACTAATTTTTCAGATATTTGACCAAATCAAGCCAAATCAAACCTTAGGTCAAAATAAAATCAAGCCAAACTCAAATATTCAACTGTTTGGCTTGATTCGGCTCGATTACAGGCCTAGCTACACCTAATTCCAGACCGGTTAATGCAAGAACCTCTCTTTGGAAAACTTAATAACAGATTATGATATGAGAATGATATGGCAACTTTATTTTGTCATTAAAGGCCGAAATAATTCTGTGATTTATTGATGAAGTCGAACAAGATGATGGATGTGGAAGATAAAGAAGGGGTTGCTTGAGAGAAAAAATCTGTTATTTGAGCTCACAAGTTAGTTCGGAACACATATGTACACACATGATGATCAACTAAAAAGTTACTTTGAGTTATTTGGTGTTTATATGCATAGGCTTTAAGGTCTTTTTTTAAATTGCTGAGGTTTATTTATTGTGATCATTTTCTCGTAACTCGCTTATATTATTAGAGGGCCTGATGAGGTGCGTGCGTGCAACAATCTTAGTGAGATGTGTTAAAATTTTGAAGTTTACATAGGTTACTAGAGCATTATCATATCTCGATTCAATTTTTGTTGGAGATAATTTATTTTACATTTTTATATTAGCTATCTATGAATTAGTAATTTCTTTATTTATTATTATTATTTATAATATTATTATATTCATGATCTTATTGGTAATTTATATAAAAATATATGAAATTTACATAGGGGACTAGGCAAACCTATTTTGGATGACATTTTTGCATGTCAAAATTTACTTCTATTAATTTGTGTTGAAAGTTTATTGTACATTTGTACTACTCACAATAAAAACATCTAATAAAAATAATAACTACTGGATGTGAGTATGTGACCCAAGATTATTATATTTACATCATTTAGTACATTTTCTCGTCAGAATGAAGCTTCCACTGATTTCTTCTCTCTCTCTTGTAGCTACATATATGACATGCGTATAATAAGACTAATACAATTCGAAAGTATTTTATTAAAGATAATCGAAAAGAGATGAGAAAATTATCAAATCAATGATAATGAGAGCTAAAACATTATCAATGATAAAGAGTTTTGACGTGGTCCCATGTCTAAACAATCTATTACAATGTGTATTGGAACAAAACTTAATAAACTTTAAACAATCTATTATATTGAAACGAAACGAGAATATAATACTTATATAGTATATATATGCCTAGATAGCTTGCTAGTGTAGTTGCTGATTGTTGAGATTCTTCATTTTGAGCGACATGCCATTTCAAGAGGGCCAGCTTGTCTCACATACTGAAAATAGAATTAAGAGTATATAAATATATATATCAGAATATTAACTTTATTTTACATGCATTATTTAGTTGATTGAGTCACCATCATGTTTTTAGGTAAGTGAATGATATGAGCCAATTATATATTTGTAAGATAAGAACCTGAAAATAAAGTTCTAGCTTCTTTTTCAGTATTGCGTACTCTCTCTTCATTTGCTGAAAAGTCCTCCTGCATCTGTTCACCAAATCCAAACAATTATTATTAATAATTAGCTAACAAGCCCGGTACTTAACGAGTCGAGTAAGCCGTATAATAACCAAGCCAGTTCGAATTTCATATGATTAAAAGCTTGATATGTCAAATTATATGATAAAATATGAATTATACATACCCCTCTCCGTTTCGTTGCCTGCAGTAATCTCTGAATTGTGAGCATTCATGTTTTACCTTCTTGGCTCCAATGCTGCACCAAAACAGAGAGATGCATATATATTACTATACATAATAATAATTGATAAAACCTTTTTTAATTTATAAGAATAATATAATGGAATATATCTATCTTTTATGAACAAATAAAAGTAGTTTGCAGCAATAATAATACGAACCTAGAGCAACTACCCGTGAACTGGTGCATGTTGTTGTCGAGCTTCGCGAAATCAAGAGGATTTCTCTCCCTACATTAAATATATATATTCATTAGATTACATATTTTCATTTTTATTTACATTAATATACGCGTGTATATGTATATATATTATCTTTGCCCCAGAGAATCAAACATGATCATTGGGTTATTGGACTAGTAGCTAGGGACATAAATAAAGTAAGCTGCCTTTATCACATGAACAAAAAATCTGAAACTATGCACTCTAATAAGGGTATCCATGCACCCTGCTCTAAATAGAGTACTATAGCTCTTCTTTTAATCATTTCAATATAAGGTTGTTCTTGACAAGAATCAAATCTATATTACATAAAGTAGAGACGAGGGTGCTGATACACTTAACACTCTAATTCTTTATCAGTTGAATTATATATATCCGGAACATGTATTACATAAATGATTATACCATTTGTACATTATAATAATTGTATGATTATAAAAATAAAAGAAGTACTTACAATGTTTGTTCCATGGTTTGGATCAAGCGAACAGAATCGCGATAGAATAATGTGACAACTTCTTCAACAAAGTGAGGATTGGCATCATCTTGTAGCTCTTCCAATTCAACGAATTGTTGTTCATCTAGATATCCCTGTACATTATTATTATTATTATTATTATAAATACTATATATACTAGCTAGGTAATCATCTACTAGTTCAATTTTATTTAGACATGTTCACTACTTTTGTTAAGGCAACGACTAATAAAGTGTATTTTTGCCGTTTGTATATACCTACAGGCTACAACCATAAATAGAAATGTATTGATGACTATTGACTGTCCACTTGCTAAACCTAAGTTATATGTCAATTAAAGAAAACAAGAATAATTTATTATTCTTATTAATTACTCCATTTAGTTTTTCCTTCAATTTGTAGCATTTAATATATAGGCCATGCATGTGGTTCATCTAAGATAGTACATGTACATGTTAACATTAAAATCCAATCAAATAATATGCTTATTAGAAAAAATAAATGCAAATATTGTACCTGATCAAAAAGAGCCTTCTTCATGTTAGCAAGTTGGCGATTCATTTGATTTCTATCCATTTGTAAGAATATAATGTTAGGACACGTGTCTTTTTTTGGTGTCGATGAGAGTGAGTGAAGAGTGAAATGTGAATGGAGTAATTTAGGAGGAGGAAGAGGGGCTTCTTATATAAGTGTTATTAAGGAATTGGAATAATTAAGTACGGACAGGCAGTGGGTGCATCCAAGGAGGGCTACTACGTGAGATACTATTCTACTCTACATGCTCTGTAAGAAGGGTTCCAATCATACAAAGAGATTCATCTTTCTCCACTAATAATTGCAGAAAGTGATTGACGTGTCACATGTGTCATTCATTTTTACTACCAATCATTGCTTCAATTAGGATTGTAATTGCGGTAAGAGTGATCAAGATTGTTACATTCGTCTAAGGTCTACTTAGTGAACACTCGACAGTAACGAATACATGTCTCTTATTACAAGAAACCAGGGCTGTAAAATTTATAAATCCAACCAACGTTAAGTTGTCGGGGCATCAGATGTTTGGAGGTAGGGACGTTTTCGATTCGGTTCATGTTTTCTCGAATTTTTGTTAGCGAAACCGATATTATCGAGTTTTTAACTATATGAACCGATTTGGTTGAAAATTAGTTCGGTTTGAATCGATTCAGTTGATGTCGGTTTTGATGCAAAATCAGTTTGGTCGGATTTTCCGGTTTTGTAATAATAAAAAATTAAAGTGCATGATTTTGAATTAAATAGAGTCCACATGAAGTCAAAAAAGAAAATAAAAATACATTTCATAACTTATTTTGAAAACCACAAACTAGCTCGTTTGTTTCCAAACTAGGAATAGATTACTTCCAAATACTAGGCATTAATAACTGTGTACCACCATCTACATTATCACTGAAGTCTTGGAAAAAATGTCGAAAGGCAACAATAGGAAGCTGGGAATTTAGGGATTTGAGGGACGGAGAAAGTACGTAGAATCAAAGACTAAAATATGTTATTTTTTTTTTTTAGTAATAAGCGATGAATTTCATTAAAGAAATGAAAAAAAATAATAATTACAAACCTATACAACTATGGACCAGAGTCCAGCTGATGATAAAATAACCAACAAAATCTCAAATAAATTCTTAAATCCAACATGGATTAAGAGTTCGACCCAATCCTATCATCAGTTAAAGTCTCAGGTAGAAAACCCTGGACTATAGCTACTACACCTTAACTTCATTAAACCTAACACCACTACCAATTAAGCATAAACTTTCTAGCAGCCGTGAAAGTCGAAAATGGCGAGCTGCTTGTTCAGATTATTGGAGGCTGGATGGATTTAAGGAGATTAGGGGCTGAATCGAAGGTTTCCAGGTAAAAGAATCAAAGACTAAAATAAGTTATTAGGATTTTATATATTAGGTTATAATAAGTTTGGACTACTTTTTAGTGAAAAGATTGGGTGCATCAATACTTCCATGCATCAGTTCATCAAGGGGGTCGGGGCATAATATCTCATAAATTAAGGGTCACACTGCAATTATCTATATAATTAAGAGCCACGTTGCAATTATCTATATATTTGTGGGTCACTTTGCAAATCACATATATATTTACTACTTTTATTTTAGGTTAGTAAATATTGTGGTATTGTACCATTGTTATAGTATAATTTGGGTACAAGTTATGTTGATATTGTTTCTTGTACTAATGATGAAGTTTTAAATGGGTACAATACCCACGTGAAGCCTCTAAATGGGTACATCATGCATGAAAGTATTGATGCACCGAAACCATACTCACTTTTTAACCCAATAAATTGGATAATAATCATTTAATGGGCTATTCTGGATTACCTTTTAATCTAATAACTCGTGTAATAAATTTCAAAAAGTAAAATTAAGTGAAAATTTTACGAATATAATTTTTTCCTTAAAAGTTATTTATATATATATAGTAGGTTCGTTTTGTAGGGTTCAGTTAAGTTTATGCTAAAATCACAATTGAATTATTTTGTCGGTATGGTAAAAGAATTTTTTAATCAAGTCGATACAAATTCGATTCGGTTCCTTCAACTCTTTTGGTTTGAGCGGAAACGAAAAACATTATCATTTTTTATCGTTGTAATATATCCTATTGTATGCGCTTTGACAGTGATATATTTTCCACCATAGTCTGTTCACAAAAACTCTATAACACAAAACAGTGACGGATTTAGCGTCAAAATTTAGGGTGGTCCCTTTTCACTAATGATTTTAATTTATATAAAGAGAGTGATAAACGACAAATGTGTACGCATATTATATGATCAAATATAGTGATCTTTTAAATTACAACTCAAAAATAAATATATTAGCTAAAAAATTTAACATCCTTTACAACACTAGTTAATTTTGTTAATCAATTGACTTAATCAATACTAAGTTGATTAATTATACTCTTAGATCAACTAAGAAATTATGTCTTAAATAATTGAGTAAGAAATTTAACATTATATAGTTGAAAAATTGAGCCTTAAATCATCTTCATTGAAAACGAAACAGAATAATTGATTGAAAAATTGGGTCCTAAATCATCTTAAACATTTTTGTAAGAAAATTGACTTAAAATAATATTTACATTATTGAATATTGATACATAAAGAAGTAATTGTTTAATGCTAAAAAAAACTTAATATCCCTTATAAATTAATTTATTAATCAATTGACTTAGTAAAAAATAATTTGAACATCCATTTAGCTTAAAATCAAGTAAGTATTTATTACTGTTACTTTAATTATGCACATAAACGTTAATAGGGTATACTAAATAACGATAGGAGGAAACAAGTTTTTCAATTAACATGATTAAAAGAAGAGTAATGTTTAGATTAGTATAAGGAGTATAAAATAAAGGAGAATTGGAATGGAAAAGAGTACTATTTAGATTAAAAAAGCCAAAAATAATATTGACGGGTTTGAGGAGGGTTCAAACCATGGTGGTGCATAAGAATTAGAGAGGCTCTTATCATGTGAGTGAAGCATGTTTTTGTATTTTGGGGTGGTGCAGTGCATAGTTGGACCATCCCTGAATCCGCCCCCGACACAAAACCAAATTTGCCAAAACTCTCCTCCATAATCTTTGTTTTAAAATCATTTTCTTTTTATGTACGATTTCAATTTTGAAATTTTAATTTTGTCTGAATGTAAAATATAAGGAACCATCACGCATAATTTTTTATAATGTATTTAGAGAAAATAATGAAACTAAATGTGCAAAAAATCCGTATATGCGGCAAAAGTTGTGCAAAAAAGGGGTATTAATTGAAAGTAGGTATGGAAATTTGTATCATCATATTATTCCCGACATTATTGATTGGACACAAAGCATAGCATATACTCCATTTCTGAGTAATTGCTAAGGCACATATTCAAGAATTATAACAAAAAAATTAAAAAAACTTGGAATATTTCTTTACCTTCCAGAAATGTGTCCTCGCAGTTCCATATAAATTTCCTAAAATGACATGATATGATCAAGACCTCAGATTATTATCATTATTATATATATAACCTAATAAAGCTCCTTAACTATATATACCAAAAGAACAAATTGAACTAATTCACGGCGCATTTTCTACCACTTTCCTACCTCCCACCATATTCTTATATGGAGTAGTATATAGTAGGTATCATATCGTTATTAAATATATATATATACACCGCAGATACTAAATAACGCTACTGTCTCCGTTCATGTAGATTGATGTTGAATAATATATATATGGAGTATATTGAAAAATAGATCGATTGGCACAACTAGTCCTTAACAATGTCATTATGAGTCACTCGGATAGCCTAGTGAAAAAAGCTCTTATTAGTGATCATAATGTCCTAGGTTTGATACTCATCTCATCGCTAATTGAAATTGTTTCCCCAATAGTGACATCATTGCAGTTCATTCCCCCTTCAATCCTATTGTAATTGTTTTTTGTGTTGGGTTTTAATATATCACTTATTATAAAACAAAATGGTCAAAAAGTTTGATATTAGTCCCCACATTAACTAACCAACACGGGATGACAAGAATATGAAACACATTTTATCAGACGACAATCGAACCCAAGACCTCTTGGTTGCATTGGAAGCTTATTTAAATGTCACCAGACTATTAAGCTATCATCGTTTATTCGATGATTATTAATTACATCGAATATAAATTACCATTATTTTACAATCACATAGATAACAAAGGATAATTCAGGCATTATACAATCATTTATTCTAACCAATTATTTTAGGAAAATTCCTTCCCCCTTGACACAATTCACACGCGTCATACACACCATTCATTCCCCACTCCCCCGAATTATGCAACAATTAATTCTTGCATATAATTTAGCCAATTTTCTTGACCATACAAATTAGATGGACAAATAAATTGAATTGATTCTCAATTATGAAACAACCATTAAAAATCCTTCCAAAATACTCTCAGTCGCGAAGAAAAGGCTTTGAAGATACCAAAACAATTCTTATATAATAACAATGTCTAATATTTTAAAAATAAAATTAATTTTGTATTACATACTATAATCTAGTATTATCAATTACTAATGACATCATTGTACATATCCATGTCATTCTCATGATCTACGAAAATACAATTACACGTTACTTCACAGGCATGCCCAAAAGGTACATTAGTAATTGATAAAAACAGATATAATATAATATAGAGAAAAATATGGAAACAAACGTGGCTTAATTGTTCGTGGGAGTAAAATATGGAAACAATTAAAGAGAGTAAAATCTATAATCAATTAAAAGGGAGAAAAATACGGAAGTAAATGTTGCAAAACGGTTGCATGTAATTGGATATTAAATGGGGCGTGTATTTCACACCATTATTAGGAGAGTGGTGCTTAATTTTCTCACTTAAAAATCAGATTTTTCCTTCCACATTTACCCTCATTCAATCTCAACCACAGGATAAAAAACTGCCTAAAACACACTAATCCAACGATCAGCAATAGAGTTATCACCAAGATAACACATTTGAGTTATCATATAAGAAAAACTCGAATATGATGAGAATCATATGAAATTCACTAATCATTTTTGGCCTACTCCATGCACACAAGGGCTATTAAACTTTCGTGTGCTTCTTGAACTCGATACACCAATGGCATCAACCACAACAAGTTTAACTTGATGTCACACACGCTTAACATTTGTATGGACTTGAGAAATTATATATTCTCCAAACAAAACTACTTTCTTTCAACATATTCTACTCCAAAAAGGGACGTTTATCATAATATTTGCAAGCTTCTATTGTGAATAATATTCACAAATCTTTTGCGGTCATATTGTGAAGCAAATAAACGTTCTAATCTAGCATCATCACTTTCTATTTCTGGAAGCAAGCAGACTTCAAAACAAAAAAACTCAAAAACTATAATATTTAATTCATTTTCTTCAAAACATATTTGAATGTTGAAATCCTACTAGTTTACTGCAAAGTATGTGAAGTTAATCAAATTCGTGAAGTCATCAACTTCTAAAGTTCCAGAAAATAAAAATGTAGTTCGTTCAAATATATACAAGTGATGAAATAATATTAATTTATAATTAATTTTAATCAATTATACCACTCGCCTAAAAATTATATAATAATTACACTTCAATTTATCATATTTTTAAAAATAAATTTTCATGAACTGAAGTGAAGAGTAAAATTAGAAAAAAAAAGTGTAGTAATCAATAATGCTTTAATAAGTGTAAAAGTTACTTAAAATCCATTAAAAACTGATGAGCTCATCAAACTTGTTGGCCTTTAGGATGAACAACTGACATGAATTGGCATAGATGTAATGTCACAAGTGGTAATTCATATATGTGCTATTGAGAAAATGGTTGAAATAGTTTGATAAAGTGGATTAAGATTTTCATTTGACCTTTAAAAGTTGTAATTAGTCCCCAAAATTTGATAGAAATTGTGATTTAGTCCAAAAATTGGCAGAGGAATTAACTCTTAACTACAATTGTGCGACTAATTTCGGCTTACAGAGACAAAACAACGTTACGTTAGGGTTTAACACCTCCATGAATCTATGAACTAGCTATGTGCGACTATCGAACTTTCGAAAACTAAATGACAATTTTATTAACTCACTTTTTATTAATACCATTTCAACAATTTATTTATATGTTATTAATGAAAGATAAATATACAGTAATATGAGTTTTTTCAAAATGTGCCATTAGAGCACAAGTTAAGAAGCTAATAAGAGAAACATAATTGATAATTAATTGCATTTGAAATTTGCATGTTACGTACCTTGTATGCTTATGAATATTAAATTTTATTTTCATATTTAACACTTAACACATATGCCCTTATATCATATTTTAGAAAGACCCTATAATAGTGTCAGACTAGTTTTTATATTACATGAGTAATATTTTGCATTCATTACTTTTATGTGAGTTACTATAATTGAAAAGCAAATAAAGGCGGAAATTGTAATGTGTTCAAAGAATCACATGATGATGACAAAGCAATATGAGTATGAACATAATACATAACCAAATAAGGAAAAAAAGTAATAGTAATTGCAAGAAAAAACATCGAGCATGATTTTACTAACAATCATAAAATCAGCATATGCGAAGCATACGTGGTGTCTTTATACATATTTGCTTCATGAAGCAGCAACCAGCTGCCTAATAAAATCATAAAAAGTGATGGTTAATTGTTGAAGAAGCTAAAACACACATAAAATATCTCCTTTATTTATTCTCCCTTCCATCCCCTTCTGCAGATTATATTCATAGCTCTCATACAAGTGTTTTTTTGCTTTTGTATAAGGTGTGGTCACATCGAACAAGTTTGTTAAAAGAATTACCAAAAGATGTATAGTATAGGTGTGCATGGAATGGGATAAGACATAAGAATAAGGTTATGTGTTTTTATTCAAGCACAAATCTTGATTCTCTTTCTCCCATCACTTTCTTTATTGTTGATAAGAGAATTATACTTTTAACACTAGATACTATTTCATTCTAAATAATTGTTACATGTCACAAATTTAATTCCAATGGGCTCAAACCATTAATCCATTTAAAGTTAACATCAAAGTTTTAATTCGATCCTTTGACGAGGTAAGGCAAATCCTGTAATTAGTCTCTTTCTGTACTTAACGACATGAATTATTAGTGCGATAGTTTTATGTTATTACTCCATTTAATAGATGTTCAATTTTATTTACCATTTCAAAGGGGTTGAGATTCTATTATGCCTAAAATTCTACAATCAAGGGGACGATAAGAGCATTTACAATATATGTATCAAAATATTATATCCTATTTCATATTTAGTATAAGGAAATGAAAAGAGTAAAAAAGGACCAAATATCAAATTTTCTAACTCTAAAAACATTTTGAAACATTTTAGGGAACATCTTATATTTATATTTTCCCCCAAATCACTTTTATTTTTCACGTTTAAATATGTTTGTATAGTAAAAGATAAAATAGTGAATTCAAATTTATGAAAAAGTTAAAATATAATATGATAAACTAGTATAAATTGGCTTTAAAGAGTTCTTTTAAGTCAGGTGTGGTTGCATATGATCTAATATAAGATATCATTATAAAGCGGGACTACGTTGGGATCACGAGAATGGTTCATACATTGGTCCACGAGTGGGCATCTTAAAAGAAATATTTCAATGTATTACAGATATACCATGCGCATGAAATGTAGTACATATAAAACCCAACTTCATTCGTCAAATAGAGAGTAGAGCACAAACGACCCCCTCCTGCATAACACGCTTATACGCTATGCATTAACTTCTGTACCTTCACGTATACAACATACGCTTGTACATCTCGGTGTAATAGTTGTATCTTTTATTTGCTCTTCTCCCCTTTAATATTTTGTTGCTTTACTTTGACCCCCATTAATTTTGTTTCATGCTTATTTTTACCATAACATTGTTTTGCCTCTTTCTTTTCAGTTCGGTGTTATCACATAGACAACTAGATGGTGTTATCACCTAAGTATTTTTTTTTTCTAAAAGTATTATGCAAACATATGAGCTGATTGCTGGAATGGTCTCAGTAAATGGGGGTCTGGTGCAGTTTGGATCTTGAAAATGGCACTGTTGCGGAAATGATCACTAAAAGTGTGTATATTGATGCATTTTGGTCACTGGTCCGTTAATATTGACGGTTTTTGGCATGAGTAGTGAAGCTTTGGGGCAAAAATGAAGCTTTTGAGAAGTTGGTTACCTTAATGAAACTTGGAGGGGCAAAATGACTAAATTACCCCCTAATATTTTAATACACTTTTTTTTTTCCAGTTTTTTTGATTTCTTTTTGCAATTGTTTTCCCTAGTAAAAAGAGTTCGATTTGGTAGTTGTTTAAGGTAAAAGTTTCGGTTTTGGAAAAAATGTTCGATTTTTTATTTTGATAGTTGTTTGCCAAAAATGTATGAAAACTGAACCTTTTTTATTTCGAACATTTTTGCAAAAAAATTGAAATTTTTTGCTAACACAACCACCAAAATCGAATTTTTTTTATGAGAAAACATAATCGAAAAAAAATTGAAAAAACAATGGAAAAAGTAACATAAAAAAGAAAAAAAAATGTATCAAAGAAGTAATTTAGTCATTTTGTCTTCACCAATTTCATTAAGGTAACCAATTTCTCAAAAGTTTTATTTTTGCCCCAAAATTTCACTATTCACGCCGAAAACCGTCAATGGTAACATATTAGGGACCAAAATGCACCATTATACACACTTTCAAGGATCATTTTTGTAAATGTACCACTTTCAGGGACCGTATATATGCAAAATTATTGATTACAAAATTTCGAAATTAGGGATCCAGAAAGTAGTAAAATAAGAGTAGTGGAAGAATTACCATGTCATTATGCATGCCAAGAATATATCGAATTCATTCAGCGGAAAAAGAACGATTCGACCGTCCATTCATTACCTTGAAGAGTAATCTACATAAATGATAAAATCTATATTAAGAAGAGAACTGAGGCAACGCAAGTTCAAGGGAACAATGAGAAAGTAACTTTAGAGTGAATAATGACATTTTTTATGTGTTAACCTACATAATGTGACAAAAGATCCTATAGCTAATTATTTTAGTTTACAAACTCCACTAATTTAATTTGCGGATAATATATAACATGATTGTAACAATTAACTATGTTTATAAGATATATATTTTCATTTTATTATTTATATTTTAGATGTCCTTGCTGTCAATCACATATGTTTTAAAATATTTCCGTTTATCACGCCTATTAATATGTTGCTGCTAAGTATAATACGAGGTAAAAAATATTCTTGGTCCTCAATAGTAACATCGTTACAGTTTGGTTCCTGAAAATGGCAAAAAAGTTACAGATTAGTCTCCACGTTAACCGTTCCGTTAATTTTTAATATCAACACGCGATGAGAGGTCAAATTTGGACCAAAAAATGAATTTTTAATACATAAACTCATTTTTAGTGTCTCGTGAAAATTCATTATGAAACTGAAATGAAAAACTTCAGTGATTTCTAACACCAAAAATGAGTTCGTCTTCCAAAAAAATATCATTTTTTGTCCCAAATTTAACCTCTCATCGCGTGTTAGTGTTAAAAGTTAACGGAATAGTTAACGTGGGGATTAATCTGCAACTTTTTGCCACTTTCAGGGACTAAACTGCAACGATGCTACTATTGGGGACTAAACTGCAACGTGATGATACTATTGGGGATTATTTATGCAATTCACTCACATGGACACGTGATGATTGAAATGAAGATATTTTGATACTGATGAAGACTGGGAATCTATTATTAAATATCATATATTTTACTAAGATTATTAGTAATTCTGTTTAAATTATTATATGATAACTATTAGACGATCCCATTCGTATTAGGGTTGTCTAAAGAGTCCACTTATATTAGGATTTTAATTATATCATAAATAGTGGTCTAGTCAATGTATTGAAGTAAGTTGATTATTGCATAAAAATTCCAGAAATATTTTTCTCGTCTCAAAAATATTATCAATTGTTCTTGGTGAACAAGTATATTATTTTTGAAGACTTAGCCTTCGTTATTCACGTATGAATCAACGATCGATTTGAATGATTATTCATATCCGTAGCTTCCGCTACAACAATATTATTGTTATTTTATCGTAACTTCTCATTACATCAGTTGGTATCAGAGCTAGATTATTCACAAATTTGATCTATGCGCAAATAAAACGCAAGGCTGGTGTTTCATATGGGAATAATAATATTTTGTTAAAATAACGCAATAATGTTACTTTGGAAATTTGCGTCTCATTGACGATCACTCTGTTAAATGACTATTTCTTATGATATATATACCATACTAGTATTCATTAATTTACAGTCCGCCTACGTAAAAGCATTCTTAATTTCCCAAAAAAAGTTCGTTTGTAGACTCAATTTCTCTTTTCTGTATTCTTTGAATTAATTTCATTCTTATAATAATTGAAAATTTTAATTAAAAAGCCTCAACAGAAAATATCCTCTAATATATCAACAGAAAATATCCTAACCCTAAATATATACTACATATTTTCAACAATTGGAGAATCTATAAGCTCCAAGTAGTTATGCATCAGAGCCCAATCAATACTATCCCTCACCGAAAGCTCCATGTGGATGCACTTGTGACACATTAAATTCTTTTTGTTTAGATTTTTCAATTATATTATTCTTTAACATCCAATAAATTTAGTAATAATGTGAAAAACAAAGGAAATAGGTAGATTAAAAGTTAAAAATATAAAAAATCTCGACACATATTCTACACACTACATATTACTACCAGAGGCAAATCTAGACATGACATCTCAATATACTCCATTCAACATCTTTATTAGGAGTGAAAAGATACAAAAGAACAAGATGTGACCATTTTTGGATCTTCTACAATATATGAGCCACTAACCATTCTCCAACTATCATCATTATCATTATTATAAACTAGAAACATATCAAACTTGTAAGTAAAGAGCAGGAATGTGAAACTAGTGCCTTTTAATTAAGTTTAAACTACTGTATTAATATTACCAGCTTGGAGAACTTCCATAAAGGTTGTCCTATTCTTCCTTCCATCAAGAATCTGTTGTAAGAACAATTCACATTTGTGGGCATTGATGCAATCATATCAATGATATATTTAAGGTTGCTTTCCGGCTAAACTTTACAAGTATATATATTATTCTTACAGTATTATTCTACTCATCCCCTCAAGAATCTCAAATTTACTCGGTGGAAATCACTAATCAGCTAGATTTTTATAGGAGGTTGTCTACACTATATAGAACTGGTATCAAGAAGGGGGTAAGTAAATAGTTACCCCTAGTTCCGTCCTTGGGGAATAATATACACACCACAATAATATTTTATAAGTTACGTTTCTCCCTAAATAAAAGATACGACTATTTCTATGACAACAGAGGTTCAGGACACCATGTGTCTAATGTGTTTGGACCTGTTCGGGATCCGGTCTTATGTTAATTTACCAGATCCAGTTTCGGGTTACAGTTCCTGATCCGTTCGTATCCTGGATCGAAACTTGGACCCGAGCGGAATCAGATTTTATGTCGGGTGGATTTTAGGACCGGATCAATCGTGCTGGTGCCGATTTTCAGTTTATCCGGTCCACCAACAATACTACCGTGGACATCATTCATCCCACAATAAATCGTGGGCCTGACCTCAAACTAGGCCTGGACCAAATATCCACCGAACCTGGTCTGGCCTGGGGCCCCCTTTTATCGTTTGTCCCACTTCCAAGCGGAAAGGGCCTTTCCTGAGCCCTCAGGGGAATGGGCTGAATTGCACCGGGCTAGCAGGCGACGCCTGAGCAGTCCACCAGGCTCTTTTGGATTTATCTCTAGTGAGTAAACAATTTATTCGTAAGTGTATAACCCAAACTAATCTATTTAAATTTTTTTTTTTTTTTTTTGTAAATTAGCGATGAGGTGAGTTTCGAACCCAGGACCTTCTGGTCACTAGCAAGAGCCTTTTTCACTACACTATTCGATTAACTTAATCTATTTACAATAATTGAACACTTATTATCTGTATTTACTTATAGTATTGTTAGAATCAAGTGTCATAACACTGAAATAATATTTAGTAATGTAAACTAATCTACACGAATTATGCTTTTTCACTAGTCATACCAAATGACATTATTAATATTCTAAAAGTCTCAAAGAACATAATTTCAAAAATACAAGACAGTAAACAATTTGTTGATAAGTAGAACACAAACCAATCTATTCATTTCAATGAATTTAAAGAAATAATGGAACATTTATTTGGACAAAACATAAAGATTTTGGCCTTTTGCAAGTTACATGTAACGTGTCTGAGAAAAAAGCTCTCTTGATTTGCAATAAACCACTGCATGCCAATCTCCTCAACACGTCCTCAATATTATGTACGTATTATTTCTCTTGTTTAACATATTTATATCTCTACTCATTTCTTTCAAATGAATCTACGCAATAATAATGGATACTGACGATTTTCTCCTTCCCATCTGCCAAGAATCCCAAAAGCAGAGTGCAGTAGAAATCCAAATTGGTAATAAACCAATATCATTCTCAAATATCATAGAAAATTCTTCATCAGAATTTACTCTGGCTGAGGTAACTTTTATGTTAACATCAATCAAAGAGTTAAGGAGTGTAGCAATGCAGCTTATCTTTATATCGTTTTTCTAAAATGTGCCTTTAAGTGATGACTTAATATTTGGAACCGAGTGCATTCCAAATCATTAATTTGTGTCTTAAGGACACATTTTCGAAAAAAAAGATCTTTATAATAGTCTTCTTTTTAATTCATTTCATTTTTTGAACCCCTTTTAATTGTCTTCCGCAAAGATTCAGTACTTCTCTTGGCTTATAGATCATAGAAATGGAAAAGGCATTTAAGGGAATAAAAGAAGCTACATTGAATCCAGAGTTTTGTCAGAAGCTTGCCTCTCAGTTCAGGTAGGTGTTAAAAAAGAATGTTATTCTTTTACATTTTTCAATCCTGCATTCAAAAGGTACTTTTGCAATAGTTTTTATTATTTAAATAATATATATATGATTGTGATTTTTTGGTGCTCTGCTACCTGTGTTTCTTGCAGCTGTTCTCTTAATCGTCAGGGGCAGTCTTCTATTAAATGGCAAGAGGTAATAGTTTAGTCCTTTTATTCTTTTGTGACGAGACCCACAACCATTATTCGTAGAATGCATACTGGGTAAATTTCGGACTTAAACAATATCCAGGTAAACCACAAGTCCGCTGGAATAGGTGAGAATTTGACGGTAATGAATTTGATTCTCATACCAACACTTTATTGTGCGAGCCTATCATTTTATTTCTTTAATTTACATCATTGCATGCAAATTAGGTCCATATCGTCTTGAATATGTTCCTTGTAAGTATTTTGTGTTTATCTTAATATGATGAAGGTGCATGCATGGTTTCAAGAAAAACAGGAACAAGATATAGCTAAGTCTACCAATGCAATTAAATTGTTTGGAGACTTGAGCATTTATTCTCCTAGAGGAGGACCAAATTTCAAGCTCAAAATGTCTCCTTTACCTAAAGGTGATGACAACTTTCAAGTTACACCAAAATTCACAACCCATTTTTCTTGTTGTAAACAGAGCAAATGTAGCTTTTTTTCATGCCCAACTCCCTTCAAGGCGTACCATACTGTAGGTCCATTGTTTACCTATTTGTTTCGTTACAGGGTATTCATGTGAATACTCGTACCATACTGTTGGTCCATTCCTGCTTCAACCCTTCCTTAAAATTTGCAATTCTGCATGAGAATCGAACTAACTTAGATATATGAAATTTATGCAGTTGAAAGTGCTGCATTGCTAAATGAATTACTTTTTGAAGCTAAATCAGCAAGGGATTTAGCATGGTAATGATCAAACTAGAAGAAATACTAAAAAAAATATGGCCATAAATTGTTTTTAAGGAGGCTTAGCTATGCTTGAAAATAACATAGTGTTTCAATTTCTAGGTACGATGTTGGTTCATTTCTCAGTTACAAAGTTTCTACCATCACGGGCGAACTTGTAAGGCTCTTCGAATGTTGCTTTACATATATTCCTTTAAAACGAAAGGATCATGCTTATAATTATCAACAAACGTTGCAGTTGGTTCGAGTGAGATTTGCAGGATTCGATAATTCTAACGATGAGTGGGTGAGTGTTGAAAAGGAAGTACGTGAACGATCAATACCACTAGACAATTCTGAGTGTCACATGCTCCAACTTGGTGATCTTGTTTTATGCTACAGGGTATGAATCATTCTCTTTAACGAGGACGTGCAACCGCTACTCTTCGTACAATTTCCATTCTCTGTATCTTCTAACATTGGAGTAACAAATTTCCTGGGTTTTGAAGAATAATTAGGTCCATGAACAATTCTTTTAAATGTTCTCTTTGTCTCCAGAACGACGAAGACGAGGACATGTATTTCGATGCGCACTTAGTGAGGATCGAGAGAAACTCCCATGATCTTGAGGCTTGCGATTGCATCTTCGTGGTTCGCTATGATCATGATGGCGTTGAGGTAGAGATCAAACTAGTCTCTCAAAGAATTATATAAAACTATACACTTTTACTTTAGAGGGGAAATCTTAATGTTTTGTTGTAATCATGGCAGGAAACTGTAGACCTCCACAAGTTATGTCGCAGGCCATCTTAATTCTTAACGTAACTATTTCAAGATGTAGTAATCTATGTATAACGTGGATGATTTAATAGATTTGGCACTGACGTATAATACTGAAGGTGCTAGTCGAGTTCAAGCTTTCGAATCAGAACGATCATATCATGTATATATTTGACTAGCTACATCTGAGGAGAGTCTAATCTAACTCGACTCACTCGAGAAGAACTTTCCTATAACGAGTTTAGCAGTAAGGAGAATTTGATGGAAACTAACCAAGTGTCATACCGTGCTAATTATAGTTTCAATCAACCAAGTGCAAATAAGTGGGAACGATGAGCAAGAAAGACGTCAAAATTATGTGACTATTAAAAACTACATCAATAATCTCCATGTTGTAATCTGCCATGATTGTGCTACACAAACAGACAACTCCACATGACTACATAATCTTTTGTTTAACTCACGACTCCACAATCCCAAGTTCTGCATTCGAGAACCACTATACAAATTTCACAGGTGCAACTGCACTATCCTCACACATTCTACTGTGCTCAGATTGATGCTACTAGGCTAAACGTTACACTAGGCCAGGCAAAATTTTCGCAGCCTGGATTCCTGATCAGAAACCCATAGCCTGTCAACCACGGAAAAGCTCCACGAGCCGAGCTGCTCTTGATACTCGAGATCTATGAGATGGTACGCCCATAGCATACAGATGCAAGGTATAAATTTTTGCCCCACTTCTCCTGCAAGAAATAGGAACTTTCAGACTGAATACATTGATGTGCTTCAACTTTGAAAGACCATGTAATAGCATGCTCTATGTTCAGGGTGATAATTTTAGCATGCATGGACTAATCTACCTTGACATGTGTACTGGGGAAGGCAGAAGTTCGGAGGGTCTCTTGTGTTTCATCTACAGGCCTTCTTCTCGGTACACTGAGAACAATAGCAGTTTGGTCGTGTGTAGCTGCTGTTGCTGTGATACGATATCCATAATCCCAGCGCTTGTGAATACCTTCACTTGGATAAAGAAAATCTAATTCCACCACCTAAAACATAAACTAAAATTAGTATATAACAATATCTGCATCAAGTATAAAAATGATTTGGTGGCAAACCTGTTCAGATATTCCACAACCGCGTGACATAATAACAGCCCATCTACTCCCAGAGGTGGCCATTGATGTAACGTAGAAACCCTCTCTCCATTTTTTGTTTATCCATTTAAATGGGAACGATTCACTGACTTTGTAGGACTGCTGTAAGTACTGGGTTCCTGAATTGTATTATATAACATCAAGCAGACCTCTACAAGGAATAGCGCAAACTGGTAAACAAAAGCTAAGTAGCTTCAGACCTTTTGACATTACCACCAGTGAGCTACCATTGGCAGCTCCAGCTACGGCAGTAATATAGTAGTTCTTCTCCCACTGATCCATTATCCATTCCTAGGAAAATCAAATTTATACAATTAAAATTATCAACCTGAAACTAGTGCACGACGCTTTACAATATAGATGATCCATCCTGATACAAACCTTATGAAGAAATTGGGGTGAAAGCTCATAGACTTGACCGCAGAAGCCAGTGCCTGCATCCATGATCAGTGCCCATAGACTCTGACAAGAAGCCACACAGCTAATTAACAGGCCATCTTCGTTTCCTTTCTCAATATGCTGGGACAGCCTCATATCGGCCACATTATAGTGATACCTTAGCAAGTTAACGAACTTATCATTGGGTTAAGAACTCTATATTCAAAATGACCAAAGAAGAAAGTAACTGAGATAGAGGTCAACAGAGAAGAAAAGTGAAACTGACGAAAAGAATCATAAAGCAACTTGCAGTTTGCAGGACCAATGAGCATCAAGGAAGAATACCAAAAGGGTAGAACATACCGTTGTTTCATAGGTCGACGAGCATTATATACACTGATCCACTGTGTAGCAGGCGTACCCATACGGACCTTTTTCTTGGGTTGTTCGTCTTCTTCATCTTCAAAAGGAAGGCGGCCTCTCTTATGACCAACCTGATGGATAAGCTGCATAAAAAATACATGCATATTAGAGAAGCAACTAGACTGGATCTGGAGATAGAACACTGAAGTGTTATCCACGAAAGTCAAATACATAGTTCGATAAAGTTACGGCAAAGAACCAGAAATACCTTTTGTGCGCCATCAGTGTTTATTGGCCGTACATCTGGGTTTGGTCCAATTATACCATCAAATAGGGAGACATATTTTGCATAGTTAGGTTCCTCATCAAATTTCAAGTTCACAACGTGCTCCACAAATAGCTTGAAAGGTTCTGGGCAGAAACAGCACAGAGCCTCTGGCGATGTTGCCATCTTCTTCTTACAAACCAGAAAGCTTTTGTTCTCCCCCTGTATAAGCATTTGTCAATAAAATCTCAATCAAACTAAACCTTCCAGGATCAAGTGGAGTCAACTGTCAACAGTCCTAGATATTAAACAAACTAATTAAATAAGTAAGAATTTGAACAACAACATTGGCCTAATTGTTTTACATAACAAAGATAACCGACCTGGTATCCTTGCCAAGGAAGACGACCCCGCAAGAGAAAAATAAGTGTATATGCAAGGGACTCTAAATCATCCCTCCGACTACCAGTCCTGCCCAAGTGTGCATGAACACTGGCATAGCGGACAGTTCCCCTGATTCGACGATTAGGTAAAAAGATGATGAAAATATGATAAAAGGGTTTTACTAGGAAAGCAAGAACAAGAAGGATGAAAATTACACAAGCTTAACAAGAACAGAACTGATCCTACCTAAAAACATCAGGCCTTTGGTCATAGTCAACATGTTGGCCAGTGTTTACATCTCTCCATCTAGTTGCTAATAAACACAGAGGAACATGTAAGAGATACTCGTTAAATTATCAAGGAATTGAATTTCAGCAGAATATGAAAGAATAAATTACCTAACCCTAGATCAACCAAAAACAGTTTCTTCTCATCAGGAGTAGCTGGCGGACCAAGCAAAAAGTTTTCAGGCTTTACATCACCATGAACATACCTAGAAAAATGTACAGTTGAAGAGAGAATCAGGCAAGACACCACATCAGTATGCTTCTAGATACATATTACCTTATCAGATGAATCTGAACAACAAAATTAGTTGGACTCATAATCATACATTTTGGAGAGAGAAATAAAAAGCACACCAGACATTAACCTCCCTCATAATACCTAGAAATAATTTGGCAGATCAAATAGCATAGATAGAACGACATGCCCCAATGCCTCCAAAGAGGCTTCTGCCTAAGCAGGCTTGGGAGAGGGGGGAAAGTGTTGATTGGACTATAACGCAGCCTTACATCTGCGATAACAGAGATGCTGTTTCCAAATTGACCCAAGATGAAGTACAAATACCATCTACAACTTCTCAATAAATAAGAAATGTATGTAGTGTGATGTGCGATTTCTATCTATTCCATTATGTAAAATGTAAAATCTGATTGCATGGGACATGGAAAAATCAAATTACATATGATGTAGGCTAAGAAATATCAACACCATTCGAAGAATCCAACAGCTTTGCCCATAAAAATGTATGTACCAAAAGAAGGAAAATAAATCATTCCTTCAGCATATTAAACACTCACCCTCTTGAATGCAGTTTTTCTAATATAGATATTGCTTCAATGGCGATGCAGGCAACCATCTCCACAGACATCCTGAGATTTGAATAAGGACGATGTTTATTTCAAAGTAAAGATATACAAATAATGAAGTATCTGGTAAGCAATAGCAGAAACAATTTTTCTAAAATCACACTACACATAGGTTTATACCAATTGAAACACAAACCAAAAGATCAACTTACGTGTGTGCATTATTATTCCAAATGTCCCACAGACTAGGTCCAAGAATATCCATAACCTGGAGTTGATGGTTCCGTAATAAGAAAGACATAGAAATAATTGAAAATAAACAAGCCTCGTAGTTATTAATATAAAAGAGAGCATCTTGTGCAGAGAGAATTCTAAAAGTACGATAGAACGGAAAATATAACAACATAACTGGGACATCCTCCAAATAATTCCTAGCAGTGTATGAATTAAGCCCGATACAAGGAAAAAATGTAATGCATTAGTACAACACCGCCATATTTGGTGATATTACCAACTACATATTCCAACATCTATTCCCATTAATTCACTAAAGAAATAATCAAAAAGGGAAAAGCAACATGGATCAGCACAACATCTTTCAGTACCATGATGTAATAGTCCCCTTGGCGCCCTTTGTAGTGCACTCGTGGTACACCATGGCTTCCTCCTAGAGTGCTGCGCAAATTGATCATATTAGTTGAATTAATTCACGTTGAAAGTCGCATGTTTCCTTAATCATGCATAAGAAGGTAAATACAGCCAGAAGATTATTAATTACAATTGAGACTTACTTGTACACTTGCCATTCGTAAGGGGGTCCATAGTTACATCCTTTACTGTTCCGATGCTCAAACTTAAGCGCAACCTGAAATCAAATTGTAGACAAATATTCTAAATTTATTGTGTACATTAGTCTCAAATTGGTGGTTGCGTAACAACTAAATACACACCTCTAATGCACCAGCACCAGCTCTATCAGTCACACTACCACCTGATAAGCGACGGCCGACATAAACCTGCCCAAAACCTCCCTTTCCCAGCTTCCTGTCCAATTTATACATGGGAGAACCCCCAACTTGAACCTGTAATAAAAGACAAGAATCAAATATATGGAGCCCAATTCATTTTCTAATAAGGAGATTCGGATATTTCAAAATGATCTATATGAATAACCAAATGCTTGCGGTGGTACATTAGATGTGGAACCAAAGTTCAGCATTAAATAGCATATCTGAAAATTTCACTATGCTTTATATAAAAAATTGAGCACTTAGCTGATAGTGAGGGGAAAATATTCACCACAAGAGAAGGGAGTACCCTCATCGATGGACCTCCCGGTACAATTATTTACCAGGTTATAGGCAGACATATAACCAATAATTAATAAGTTAGCGCCAGTTCGACAAGATATATATCTCTTGTGTATCATAAAAACAATATAAATTTAAGTTTCTACAGCAAAATTTTAATATCTCAGTTTGGAATAATGAGCCAAGCTGATTTTATTTGATTTGAGTCTAGTACCAAAGTCTGTTGATCACCATTCATTAAAGAGCTGAGAACACATTGCCCAACTCAGGCTGATAATAGGCTCAACCAAGGATTAAAAAAACCCAGGGACGAAACCAGAATGAAATTTGAAGGGACAGGGGGGGCATAACTAAAATTTTTAAATTGAGGGGGGGGGGGGGGGGAATAAAAAAATGAAAAACAATTTGCAAGAAGGAGAAGAAAGTATACTGAATAAATAATGTTGTGCTGGCCAAAGGGATTGAACCCTGGCCTGTTTAAAAAAATACATGACCTTCACCATTTCATCTATAGAGGCTTTTAGTTTTCAAATGAAACTATAATCTATATACTACATTCGGTAATCCAGGGTGGGGGGGTGGGGGCTTGTTCCGTCCCTGGGCCCAACCAAGTACACCCCTCAAGGGGATGCATATAACTTCATGTGTATATAATGATTAGGATATAATACTATTTTGAGAATTCCACATGAACATAAGAATGTTTTCAATTACTGAGAAACGACAAAACCACGAGCAAGACTACTTAGATGATGTCATTCCAGTGAGTCAATTTTCCGCATTCAACTTGTACGTACAGTAGTTCAAAGACCGCATACATCAAACACACAGTCAAATATTCATCAGAACAACAGCACACTATTATACATATATCATAAGATCACCATAGGAAGACGAGAAGATCACCAAGGGAAGACGATGAAGACCACCAAGGGAAGATAATGATGCAAGATAAACATCCACAAATAGACCGGCATATGACCGGCATATCTTCCAGGATATATTTAATTAATTAACACACGTAAAAAACAAAAGGGGACACCACATAAAACCTCAATTATTGCAGGAACTAACAAGCTGGGACATGACACAGAAAACCTGCTTAGGACAGTCATTTTTTCACATTCAACCAGTACCTATAGCAGTCTAAGCGCATTCCATGGTGTCAGAAGAATTTGTTATACATATATAATTTTTTACTATATGGGAAGGGGATGTAAACAATGATACCACATTTTAGAATAACTAAAAGGGGTGGAAGTAGAAGAAACCAACTAGAATGATTATTAAGAAAATCCATCATCAGGAATGAACAAGTGCTCAACTAGAATAGAATGCCAGCGAAACTATAATGCTCAATCTGTTCGTTGAACACAAAGAAAAAACAAACTTTACACAATATACCTCCATGTTAACCTATTTGTCTTTATGAAAGATCAAAGCCAAACAATGGCAAATTTTCTCAGCACCCACCGACACGTCTCAGTTTGAAGTTAATAGGAAAATATTGTAGAGACATGAAGATTAAGGCTTTTAGCTAGACATATTACACATATAAACCCATCGTTTAAAGACAGGTACAAAGCTGAAAACTTCAACAAGTATACAGCATCAACATTACCCCCATGATAACTAGAAGGATGTTTATGAATTGACCCAAGATTTGAACTGCAAATACTATCTACTACTTTACACTACATAGTAAGCTATGGTAGTGTAACGAACTAGTTCGATTTATTCAATTATATCGAAGAGCCAGCTAATATAAAATCTCTGACTCCATCGAGCAATTAACAACTAAATCAACAAAACAAAATAAAAAGCATCATTACCCTCTCCGGAAGAGGACCAAAGGTACCATCATCAGCAGCAGCCTGATCCTTGTCCCCACTCTTGGCACCACCACTATCATACACATCCATACCCTTATCTCCTTCCTCTTCTTTCTTCTCTTCTTCCACCCGAACCCCTTCAACAACAATATTCTCCTTCACAGGTTGCACCTCTGCTGCCTCCTCAGCCTCAACCGCCGCAGCCCTCCTCCTCCTAGTTCTTGTAGCTATCGGCCCACCACCACCCAAATTGACTTCTTGATTTTTTGTATCAGTATTTCCCCGGTTTCCTCGCCCGCCTCTGCGACCGCCACCACGGACTACCGGCATCATTCATTCTGTGCTCTTCATTCCCTTCTCTGACCAAGAAAACTTAGATTCTCAACCCCTCAAAACCCTCACCAATCCAAGTTTTCGAGCCGAACTTTTCTAATCCAAACCAACTTTACAGGCCGAATTTTCCTAATAAATCGAGCTTTGGGGTACTTCTACAAACAAAAAATTCTCAAGAATACACCCACCAAAACCAAACAAATGCTAATCTATAATCTAAAACGAGACATGGAAAATTAAACAAATTAATAGTTAATCAAAATAATGAGGTTGATAATAAAAATGGAGTCGTTATGGAAAAGAAGGGATGTTTTATTCCTTACCGAGAGAGATAGAGAAGAAAGAGAGCACACCTAATGAGTGTATCAGTCTACACATACATCCCAAATACCGTCATTTACTAAATAATGACTCCCTACACTATACACTTCTATTTTTATTAGATTTTTGGTGCTGATCTGTTATACACACTCAAATAGTGGGTTACTGTAGCAGTAAATGACAATTCTGTCATCCTATTTGAAAGTATAGTAGTTGAGAAAATTAAATAGGATGACAAAATGATCATTTACTGCTATAGTAATCCACTATTTTGGTGAGTGACTCGTCTGAATCCTCTGTTATATTTTTGTGTCACAATGATCAACTTTTTCAAAAAATTTATCACTAGTAGCATATCTTATCAAATTATATTGTTAATATGTATATCAAATTATATTTAACTCAAAATAATTATCATTTATATTTTTCAAAACAAACATTTATCTATTCATAACTTTTACTATTAAAAATTAGAAATTATAAAATTGTGTCATAAACTCATAATAAGCAAAATCAATCAGTTTCTTTAAATGCAGTTGGTAATAAATACATTATAAGATTATTTGATAAAATATTATGCTTATAAAATTAAAAAAATAATTAAATAATAAAAATGTAGTAGAGAGTGTCGCAAAAAATATCACAAGTGATCCAAAACTTGATTTTGTTGAGGTCTATATAATTTGAGAAAAAAGGACATGAAAATTTATTTCGTTTGGACAATTAATTTTATAAAAACTCTATGACAATAAATTTTAAATTTAAAAATCAACAGTTTATTTATGAATAAAAATAAATACGATTGACGTTTGCAATCCATTAAAAAATGTACCAGGGGTAAATTAGAGCCCAAGCCCCCAATCGGCCCCACTAATTAATGTTCGAACTTCGAATGCATACCAAACTACCAAAGGACCAAACAAATGTGGGCTGAGCATGAGATATTCTAATGGGCTCAATTTGTTACTTCGTAGTCAATGGAATTCTAGGAAAAAAATGGGTTGAATAGCATTCTTTCATGACTTTTTTAATCTCTACAATCTAGCTTAAATTATTTGCTAAAATACTATCTTTGTAAATATACAAAACTACCCCTCAATCCTCTCTTTCCCAATCTATCTCATCCCCCTTTGCCTCTTCTTCACAAATACAATCACACCAACTACTACCACCCCCGTCTCCACCTAAGGGCGGACGTATTAAAGTGTACGTATGTATAATTGAACATGTACTTTTTAAATTATATAGATATAAAAAATATAAAACAAATAATATTTATATAATAATATATTTAATTACTTTGAGCACCTACTTCATTCAAACTAAATGTCGATATAATATTGAACATCTATATTAAAACAGCTAAATTCGCCCTTGCCTCCAGCTCACCAATAAATTACGCCATCCCTAGAGGCGGACCCAAGGGAGGGGGGCCATGACCCCCCTGAGTTTTCAAAAAGTATGTGTAAAATATAGCTTTATTCTTATAACAAAACTAGTGCTTGCTCTATTGGCCCACCGTGTTAAGTTTCCCAGGCTGTTTGGGTTCGAATCCCAGCAGCTTTACTTCACACTTTGTTTTTTGATTTTTTATAAGCATCCCACCTCTTTGTTTAATTGATGAAACACCGATCCATCTTTTCGTTTAAATTGATGGACACCGATTTAACAACCTTCAATTCTCCTAACTCAATTATGGATTAACTGTGATTAAGCCAAATGTCTTTAAATACTAAATTAATTTACACATTCTTTATTTATTGTTTGTAGATTCATTCGACTTGTTCTAACACCTTATCAATGATTACAATAGAGTTGATGGTTGTAGAGTACCTTTAAGATAAATTTTATAATTTTTATTATGTCTTTTTTTAACTAATTAAACCTGAATTGTTATACACACAACACACCAACACAATACAAAATAGTATTTTTTCAAGAGTAAAAATTATTACTTCGCCCCGAATTTTGTAAGTGAAATATTTCATGAAGTTTTGTCCAAGGGCAAAGTAGTCATTTCACTCTTCAAAAACATTATTTGGGTGTGTGTCTAGTGGTTAAACCAACATTTTTTTTCAACTTGGTCCCCCCTAACTTTTCATCCTGGTTTCGCCCCTGGCCATCCTCACCCCTAATTCAACAACCTTAATATCCCCACTACTCCCACCTATGCTCGGTTGAAACCTCACCTATCCCAATTCAAATAACTACCTTCCCCTTTGAAATTGAAGATGGACATGAAGAAATGGAGGTTGCATTTTTTAGGGGGTTAAGGTGGGAGGAGTCGCGTTTTTCAAGGGGTTGTTTAGGGAATTAGAGACTCACATTTTTTAACGTGGTGTAAGGGAACTTGTTTTTATAAGGAGACTTCCAAGGGGGCAAGTGTGGAGAATTTTGGTATGTGGTGGTAGGTGATAGTGGTGGCGTGTGTGGAGTGGGGGAACGTAGTGTTTGGTGGTAATGATATTGATGGTAGTAATGTACGGTTGGTGTCGGTGGTGGTTGTTGTCGGTGAAGAAGAAGATGTGAAATTGTTTTTGGAAGGGATTGTTTAGTCTTTGTACGAGGAGGAGATGATATTGAAACAAAGAAAATAAATAAATAAATAAATAAGGTGTGAAATTATTTTTAAAAAAGATTGTTTAGTCTTTGTTCGAAGGGGAGATGATATTAAAACAAAGAAAATAAAAAAGGACGGTAGAAATTAAAGGAGAAAGTTAATCTTATGCCATTTAACCAATTTTCTCGAATTCTATACATCTGGTGGTGGAAAATGAAGTCCACTACTTAATTCGATTTTGAGCTTATTATCCTAGAAGAAAAGCCATCATACATGACTAGATCTTAGATGTAGTGGAGGAACTGGGAGAGGTTCTCAGGAGCAATAGTCCCTCTTAAAAAAAGTTTGAAAATAAATTTTTATTACTTATTATATAATTTTCATATTCATTCGTTCAGAAATTAAGTTGTTTGACTTTGTATATATTTTTTTAGTTGTCTAATAATATTAAAGGCAAATGGTACCGGACATCACTAACGTTTGATTTATTTATCACGTTTACCTTTGACGTTCGCTTTCGTGCCAAAGACATAATTCATGTTTCAATACGACTCAACCCATCTAATTTTTGCCAATTTTGCTGAGATAGTATTTTTAAGCACAAAAGTTAATAGGGCAATTTAGTCACGACACTTAAAATTATACATGTTTCGTTTTTTAAAATTGTATCTTTTCAATATTGTACTTGTTAAATTTTCGGGCTTTTCAAAAGAACATGTTCCGTTTCTCGAAAGCTGCAATTGATGGCCAATTAGAGGGGGAAATGCAATATCTAGAAGTAGTTAGTAATAATTTTAAGTGTTCTGACTAAATTGCTCTTCTAACTTTCGTGCTTAAAAATTCGATTTCAGCAAAATTGGCGAAAAGTACACGGGTTGAGTAATATTAGAACATGGGTTATGTTTTTGGCACGAAAGTGAACGTCAATAGTAAATGTAGTAAATAAATCAAACGTTAATGATGTTCGATACCACTTGCCCTAATATTAATTCCGCATTAACTTTTATATAAATATTATGTTTCCACTATGTCAACACTAATTATGTGCCTTGAATTAATTAATGACTACTTTGTCTTTATCCGATCCCATCAAATCCAATTGAACTCACCATACCCATACATATATTATTTAGATTTTTGTAGTTTCCAAATTTGTTATGCCCTTTTTTGTTTGATTTGTTTGTCAATTCGAAGGAGATGTTATATATGATTGCCTCAGTTGTTTAGTTTACCATTCGTGAGTCGTGTCACATGTATGGGAAAACCTAAGTGGCTAAGCAAGCCTGTTACTTCTCCAACGGGAAAATTACATATCATTTAACTTGGCTTTATGTCAATTTTATAAAGACGTGATGAGCTTTACGTTTCCATCTGGGTTGAATTGAAGAACAGCCAAGTGTAACCATCAAGTGAGAGCAATATCCTCTTCAATTATTTTCATCAAATTCTTATCAAGTTACGATAAATAATAGGAGGTAATTGTCGAAATAGTCCCAATAAATGTGTGATCGTTTTATTTTGATCACGCAAGTAACAACAATGAATAAATGATTTTTGTAAGTGTGTATTATGTGGGCAAATGATCTATAAATTAGCACCTCCCTTAAAAGTTACTTAAATTACTTACTTAGATCATTTTTATAATACTGATATAATTTTAAACAACTATTCCCTCCGTCCATAAAAGATTATCACATTTTGACTTTTATCGGTCAAATATTATAAAATTTGATCATAAATGCTCATTAAATGGTAAGATATAATATAGTCTTATGAGATCTTGTTAGATTCGTCTCAATATATATTTTTCAATTATCAACTTTTTATAATTTTTTCGTATGTAGAATAAGAGCTATTTATATTTTAAATCGTATTTTCTTGATCACGAATAGTCAAAATGTGACAATCACTTAGGGATGGAGGGAGTATTTGTTTTTAGGTTTTTCAAAATGATCGCAAATGATCACCGTAAGTGTGTATCGTGTGTACAAACCTTCTCCGTTAACATTTAGCGTGAATGTTAATTTAGAGACCATATATGCACGCAATACATACTTAGAGAGGACCACTTAGGCATTTTTGCCACTTTCATAGATCAAAATAAAACAATCTATGAGTGCCCGAACCATTTCATCAATTATAATAACAAAAATTTTAATATTACACCAATGTCACTTCTTAAATTAATTATTGCCATTGAAATTTGATTATATGCGATTTATATTGAGAGAAGTTTAATGAGTAATAACTTGTGATGAGAAGCCAAGTCTGATATACACCCTCCGTCTCTAAATGATTGTTACATTTTGACTTTTGATGATCAACAAAATATGAATTGAAACGTAAATATCTCTTATTCTACATGCGAAAAAGTTATAAAAATTTGATATTTCAAAAATATATATTGAGACGAATCTAACAAGATCCCACAAGACTATATTATTTCTTATCGTTTGATGAGAGTTTATGATCAAATTTTATAATGTTTGACTACAAAAAGTCAAAATGTGACAATCTTTTAAGGACGGAGGGAGTACTATATGTTTAAAACGAAATTATGTGTTCATTGATGAGTTTTATAATTTGTATAATTGTTTATTCGAAAACGTCAATACAGTTACCAATTGAATATGCTCATCATTCAAAATAATTGGTGAATTAATAAACATATGAGCACAAGTTATCACTTTATATTCTAGCTCATATTATACATGATGCAAATTTTCACTTAGCACAGTAGTCTCTGCATTTGTATTTAGGTAATATTTACAAGATTGACTTAGGGCTTAAACAATTATTTAAACATCCTAACTAAGAAAGATAATAAAAACATTTATCCAAAACAAATGACTATTTTGGTGGTAGCCTAGTATTTCGCCAGTTTTTTATAACCTTCCTTCACTCTCCTCATTAACTACTGCCTAAAATTTGTTATTATCAATTATCTCCAAATCTCGCTATGACACAAAAAATTCTCAAAAATCAATTTCAAAAATCTAACAATAATATAACAAAATAGACATGAAATTGGCTTTATACTACAAAATAGAAATGAAATTGCCATGACAATAATAAGGCCGAGTAAATCTATATACGTCCCCCGTATATATACTTTTCGCTTTATTAGATCAAACCCAATTTTAAAGATTAAATTTCTAGAAATAATCGTCTCTCAATAAAACGCCGTGTATCACTAAAGAACGATAGAATTTTAAACTATATTAATTGTATAACAATCTCATACTTAGTAATACAAGATATTTACTTGTCTAATCTACTAATAACTTACAATTTAGAAAACAAGAAACATGAATATTATAATACATCTGGGACATACTATATATTTTCCGTAACTTATTGCCTTCCTTCAAGAATTGAACCTTAATAAAGATGAACTGGTCCAACTTCCGGACCCCTCTTCATATGAATCTTTTACGCACATGCATGTTTTTAAATTTTTCATTAACCAAAAGCATAGTATTAAATAATAATTCAATATAATAACATCACTTTTCTCAAACTATCGAATTTCTTCATCATCTTCCTGGAGTACCCCAAGCAATTTTATTTTGTCTTCTCAAATCATTGTAAAACTTCTTAATAAAATGGTCAGCATCTTCATCAACATGTTTATCATCTTCGTTACCACCATAATTTATCGGAAATGGCGAGTCGGTAACCCTTAGTTGCCTCACCATAGGACTCTTCCCAAACCCGGGCAAAGCCGGCGATGCCGTCTCACTTTTCAACATTTCTATAGCTCTCACGACTACATTTTCAGCCTCAATCTGACCCTCTTCATCAATAGGCGCGTTTCTCCGCGGATTCTTGCGTCTCCCAATGTGAAATGGTAGGTGGAAGTTTATACCATGGTGACGATCAGGGCTTGGGCTGCAGCTGAATTCATACTCATCTGGATTGGGTTCGAAGGACAATTGTCGTTCGGGTGTGTGTTGGATTGTGTTGGAGGTGGCTGCGGCCACCCATATGTGGGTGTGGTGGAACATGAGATTTTGTATCGCCTTTCCGACGAGTTTGCCACGCTTGAGCATCATGTTGAGATCGGCTAATAATTTGCTCTTTGAAATGCCTTTCTTTAACATGAATAATGCAACGCGGACTAAGTTCCAGAATTTCTTGGCTACTATTGGCAAATGTTGTTCCATTTTAGTTTTACTAGTTGTCAATTTTTGATGGATTATTTGCTGTTTTGAGAAATTATTGGATGAGAGAAATGGAATATTTTCTTTGATTTAATAATCTAAAGAAGTAGTTTTTGTTGGTTTGGATATGAAAGGAGAATTGAGGATCAAGGGTGTATTTATAGGGCTTCCGTATGTGCATTAGGACGGTGGGTTGTACTTCAAAAGAAAGTAACATATATATATCATATGTGTATTGACCAACTAGCTTTGATACTATTAAAAAAACTTATATGTTGATGAATCTCGATACAAACCTAACTCTAATTATTTATAGGGGTTTCTCCTCATCATAAATATATTGCAATGAAAAATATTATATGATATAAATGATTTGATCGCCGTCGAATTACATTACAATACTAACAAATTCTATCAAGAATTCTTATTAATTATTTCTAATATTAACATTTATGGAAATTTTTCTAAACGAAAATGTTTGTGTACTAAACAAACACGAAAGCTAAGAAAGTGCCGGCCAGTAAGATTATAGATGATGCATCATGCAAAGAACCTAGCTAGACAAATTTTCACCCATAACAATAGTCAAGTTGGTAGAGTAGGTGAGCTTGTGACTGCAAGATCATGAATTCGATTCTCCCGCCAATTCCTTTTTTATCGAGCCTGTCACAAAAACTATTGTGTCACTCCGAGATCTACCCATTGCACTCTATATGATGAATGGTGGCAGGTCCCGTTAGATAAATTTTCAAGCAACTTATGAAAATATTGACATACACAATACAACTGATCTATGCCGTTGATTAGTTTGTGTTCACTCAAAAGATGACAAAATGTAAGGTGTAGCGGCTTAAGTTTAACAATATTGTAAGGGATTCCTTAGCGAGAGAGGTTTTTCCCCACTAAGTTTCCTTGCTTATTTCTTTAGTTTAGGTTGTTAATGATATCTACACATCATTATTACCAACCCAATAAACTAAATATGTTTAGTGGCACACTTGATGCACTAACTAACATAATTAATTAATTTCTTCACTTTAATTTGGACCCAGTGCGAAACAGTGACGGCTCAAGGTGCGGGACATAAAGTTGACCACAATTAGAAAAGTACCAAATTACAAATTTGATCCTCAAACTAAATTTGACCCTAATATAGAATACATTCTATGTATTAAGATTTTGACCAAGTTCAAGATTGAATCTGACTAAATGATTCATCAATTATTTGATTTCTATTACATTACAAATAGAATTTATAATTATTATTATACTGAATATATATTTTGTGTAATAGTGTATAAATTTGACCCTAATATATAATCACTTATCACTTATATTATATATTTTTCACAAATTGCTGATATATGAAGGTTTATCACCATGGTAGCCAGCAAACTTTATCACTAAAAACTTCTATAATTTTGGTTTCAACATTATCCAAACAATGAAGTGGCAAGTTTAATAAGAGACATGATGTTTGAAATAAGTGTTGATTATTGGAACGTAACGAAAGAAAACACTCCAACATCATAAATTCGTATGTATGTATTATGTATGTGAAAACAATACTTTTTCTTCTTGTAACCTTGTGATCGGAGTATGATTATAATAATATTGCAAATAATGAATACAAATAATTTTAATTAATAAAATGTTAGAATAGTTAAGGGCTAGAATGAATATAAAACAAATTGTCTCTAACAAGAATCGAACCCAAACCTCCTAATTAAAAATTTGATTGAGTCAAATATCACCAGACTATTGAGACATCTGCATAAAAATAATTCTCTATTTGCTAAAAAATTATGCAAGTTAGTTCGAATTTCATGTCATATTAGTCTTCTCCTAATTCCCATGCGCAAGCCTGCTACTATACACATTTTCTAATTTACATTTTGTTTGACCAAAATCCCTTAACATAGATTAAACATTATTATATAACGAAGTTAGAGCGAGTAAATTGTAGCCCTGGTCCTAATAAATGACGTCAAGTTACATTTTCGTTCCAATAAATTGATATTATTACAGTAATAGTCCCTGATAATGTACACTCGGTCGTTCACATTTAGTTGCAAAATTAAGGTGTCATTAGAGCTTGACAGTTTTTGATTTTTTTGGGGTCAAAATATAAATTTTGAAAATCTGGGGTAATTGCTTTGTCCCTGAATCATAGAAAACATAAAGAAAATTGATGTTAAGGCATTTGAGTGGTTTGGGAACAACAATCTAAATTTGTATAACTTTTTTTTCAGCTAGGGAAGAAAAAAATAAATACCCCACATTTTTTAAATTTTCATTTTGACATCTATAATATTACAAAACATCAAGTTTTAACGGCACGGTTAACTTTGGAATAAAAAGCGAACCGGAAGTACACTTTGAAGAACTACTAGTACGTACAATAATGCTATTAACGTACTGAGACGAAAGTACAATTTAATCCCACTTGTTTGAATATTGCTACAGTATAGTAAAAAAAGTGTGAAAGTAGTAGTTTGACCAATGTGCATCTAGTTTCCTCCAATAATGGTTTAATTTCTTGTATTACTCCCACATACAGCTGTTTACCCTTTACAACGCACAAGTGCTGCCAAAGGCCTCTAAACAGTTCACACCACTTCTATATTTGTATCAAAATGTATGCCTTAAAGCCAAACATGTGTTGTACCTGCTGGGACATTGTATGATTATATGAGTATGTATAATTGTATATGATACATTATTACATTTCACTTTTCTCCTCCATGCGCTCCCCTCTTCCAATTTGTTTAGAAAATGATATTCTGTACAAATTTGAAGTTATTGACTTTTTTGTTTTTCGGTGTTATATTTGTTGAACAATTTAATTAGGTAATAGTAAGTGGTAATGCAAATGCATTGGTATTGGATTAGATAATAGTAGATGAAATAGAAAAGATCTGCATTGGCTTTTCTCCAGTACAATTATTATTATGTCGAGGTTTGAGCAAGTGAAAAGGTTTTATAATAACAGTAACAATAAGTCTTTATTTGGTGCATATATACTTCACCATTATTGTTGATATGGTATACCACCTGAATAGTAAGTTTTAGGCGTGAAGTGACTATTGTACCATCTTATATGGAAGTGTAGCACGTGAACAAATTCAATTGAGAACAAAATGATCACTTCGGTCATAAAAATTTACTATAATGTTGTGTGTATAGTGAATCCCACCATTAATGCTACCAAAATTAGGGATGTTTTTCGCGGGCCTGGTTATTTGGGACTCGGCTCCGAACCAGGAGCGGTGTCCCCGCTCAAAATAGATCCGGTTCCAATTTTGAGTCAAAATTTAGACTCGAAACCTTACCAGGCATATCTAGGACAAGGCCGTTACCTTAATTGATTTCATTTTTTTTGTTCATTTCATATACTAAATAAGCCATTTCGAATTAATAATCGATTCGAGTTAATTTAGAGTCATTTATGCTGGGTTGAGTACTTATTGTATTTTTTCAAATTTGACCCATAACCATTGTCGGAGTAAGTTTCAAACCTAGCCGAGTTCCCGATCAACTCGATTCGAGAAGAACCCTACCTATAATTTCTTTCAATTATGAGTGTGTATATAAGCCACATCAGAGTGATACGCTATCGTGACAATTTCATTCAAACATTTAGTTTTTACTTTGTTACTCCTTCCGATCCAAAATTGTTGTAGTTCTCACATACCGAAGTAAATGTTTGACTTTCAATTATTCCTTAATTATATATTTTAAAAAGTCTAAAAATTAATATTGTGAAGACAATTTTAAAGACGAATCCAACTATATTAATTTTATGTCTTAAAATAAGTAATAGTTTTTAATTATTGATGATAAAAGTTCTGAACATATGATTCCTGATAAACATTAATATTCTGAACATATGATTCCTGATATTAACATCTTCTTCGACCAATATTAGAGATCATTTATCCATATCTTACATTTATTCGGACTAAAGTGTAACTTGCACATCTTATATGCAATCATTTAAGCAATTATCTGCCTACGGGGCATAGCTCGAATAGTCAAAGACTTCACTAAGAGTGTACTTCTTCACAAGTGTGTGGATTCGATCCACCGCAGATGCATGAGTAATTTTGCATTTGTTCAAGGGAGGACCTGCTTGGGGGTGGTTACCCAAAGTCTGGGCACTCTTGAGGTGGAGTATCGGACCGCTAGAGGCACATCCCGAATTTACCTCCTCTGTTGGGCGATGGGCTAGTCAATCGGGGCACTTAAGATGAACATATCATCTTTAGTTAAGCAGTTATCTCAATTCTAAATCATTCAAGCAATTATTAAGCCATTAAAGACCTTACTTAAAACTTTGTATAGCATTAACCACCTCATTTAAATTAATGGATGATATATATATGGATTTAGTTTTAGAATGTTAATCACCAGTGTGATTCGGACATGGGTGGGATTGGTAAAACCTTAATACTAATATCATACGAGTTAACATATTTCTTTGTTTTTTGGTGATTATATGCACATTTAAAACACCATGTAGCTCCATCCCTATATATATATGCAATTGTGCATTTTCTGTATACTTTAATTAGAGTGTCTTGTTGTGCCTTTGTAATTTCCTCTTTTGTTTTTTCATCAAACGGAGAGGTGTTAATCAGCCCGTCCATTAGTTGGATCCCAACTTTGGACAAGGTCCACCATTGTCCATTCAGTTTAGCCTGTTTAGGTGTTCATATAACAGCCCAGTTAGGTCTTGTATGAAAGGGGCGAATCTGGGTCTGGCTGTGAATTTTATTTAATCCACGAATTCAACAAATAGAAGTCTAGTTGCCTACCAGTACCAATCTCTCTTTTTTTTTTTTTTATAATTATATTAAAATAGACAAAATATATGTAGTATGTTGAATTACATATTGTATGACTGAATATAACTAAGACAAATCTCTAATTTAGATGTGTCAAAAACTATTTTAGATTATACAAAATGTGATCTAAATGACGTACTATTCGTGGGCTTTAGCACTAAAATGCTTTTATCCGATAGATGTTGGCTCCAAAATTGATGCCATGTATCTTGATTTTGGATGCTTTAGTATCAATCTCTTTACAAAATTTCTTTCCTTCCGAGATTCATTTTCATGGTTTCAAAAATAAAATTAGAGCATAAAAAATGGGATATGTTTAAAAATTGAAAACAAATCTAAATGATAATATATGTACTTAAACTAATTGTAAAAGGTTTTTATTTAAATGGATATGGACTTGCGGTGATGGTCTTTTACAAAAAAAAAAGAGATGTCATCAATTTATTGAGAAAAAATTGGTACGAATTATTAAAAAAGGAAATATTGATGGCAAAACGTGTGATAATGAATATACATCCATTTCACATCGTCATTAATCCGAAGGAGAAACTCCTGAATAGAGGAATTTTACATATCTCTAGTCCCGAACATCTACACAAAAGCGACCTAAACATTATCTCCACTATTGCAATATAACATATTATATTTTTATGTTTTTTTACTTGTCATCCTAGCTATTATTATGTTTATTAAGAATGAATGACATATTACATATACGACAATTTAATGAATGTATTGGTACGAAAAGCCTTTGTTATAATATACATCATCATTAATGAGGACTTAAGAGGAAAATCAATCAAACATTCCATGGAAATTTGAAAGCTGACAACTATTCTAAAACAAGCTTCTTATTTTAGGATGACAAAAAAATGGAGGGAGCTAGTATTTTAGGATCTAAATCGCATTTTAATATAAGTGATTGTTTTGACATGTATGTATGTCAAAATATTTTATTATTGGTTAATACTATTTTTTCTTTTCAATCAATTTAGTTGATAATGTTCCCTATTTAATAGTTTTGTAAACTATTTTTAAACTATATAATACCCGTCTAATTCATTTCGATATACTTTCTCTCTTTTTGAGGTACAATTATTCACCTATTACTTTTTATGCGTTAATAAAAAATATATAATTAATATAATTGAATTTGTTTTAAAAGATATTTTCACAATATTAATATATATAAAAAGTAATTGTTGAATTAAAGTTAACTACTACTCTTAAAAAATGAAAAAGTCATGAAAAGGCTAATTGAAGGGGTACGTTATATTGGAGCCAGAAAGAATACAATGTACATTAGCCATGATAGTAATTAAAAATTAATCTAGCTGAGACTAATTAATATAGAAGAATGTATTAAAAATATGTTTGCATATTATTTAATTTATAGAGGTGAATCTAGATGATGAGTAATTAATTTAGCGAGACATAATAATGAGTAATAACTAATAACTAAAATATCTTTGTGTTTTCAATTTGAAAGATTACGAAAATGATGAGATGAATCTAAATGAATGTACATTAATGAATTAATTTAGTTGAGTACATAAAATTAGTTTGAAATGAAATAAACTTAAAATTTCATCTATCTAAATTCTCTTGCAACCAATTTTTGTTACTATTACGACATTCGCTCAGTTGGAATGTTAATTCTCAATGGCTACAAATAATGTATGAGTAATAACTAATAACTAAACTAACATATAGTAGTATATCTTTGTTTGTCTACTGAAATTGAAGTTGGGTGTCGGACGTCGGTATACCACAAGTAAATTGGCAAGCCTCGAAGTTTCAGATATTTCGAAAAAGGAAACTATGATTCACGGAAAGCTTAAAATAGAAATGAAAAAAGAACAATCAAGAACCAAATTGAACCACACCATTTTTAAAAAGTTATTAAAATTAAATAACCCGTGATTTAAACAAAAGTTGTAGTGAATCTTCAACATCAAACGACAACAACCACTATTTCAAAATAAGGATTTGCTTTATAATTTATATGAACAGGGTTACTTCAGCATTAATTAACTAAAAAAAGATATATATGGTTCCACGATCGACATATATTTTTTGCATGGACATTATATATCTTGCGTTTTATTATAATTACATGGTTAAAGTTGATCAACATGTGAACAACTTGAGCAACTTGGTTTATTTGTCACATTTATTTTCAAATATAATGTACGAAATTATTACCCGGAGAAGTATCTAGAACAATTAAATTCAAGAATTATATGTGTTAATCAGTTACTTCAAATAATTCTTATTATAGTTATAGCTAGCTAGATTATGTAAGTAGTGTACATATACTAAATTCTTAATCACTTACTCACATGGCTATTCATCCACTTTGTGTTTATTATCTACAAGCCTAGGCGGTTGATGATATATAACTTGATGCCACATAAGTTAGTATTAATCATGAAATCATTTGGAACATAAACACTTTGACTTTTAAAGGGAGAACAAAATACAAATTTATTAACGTTACATATGCTATAAAAATTTGAGACCCTTAAACTAATGATTTTGATAGCTTCCTGTCTTGGGTATGATGTCAGAGGTTGGCGGGGATGTGCCTCGCCTGATCAGAGGACTAGAGCTTGCTCGTTAATCACTTCGAAATACAAGATTTTTAATTTCCAATGGGAATCGAACCTGGGTTGCATGAAGAGACGAGACTGCTTAGCACTTTGCACTCTAGCTCTTTACCAGTTATTGAGCTATGCCCCGGGGCAACGCTACATATGCTATATATAACTGGTTGTGTGAGTATAATCAATGCTTGAATCTCATAATAATCAATTAATCATTATATAAAAATTTTAAAATTAGTAATTGCGTGTGAAAAATACTAACTAATAATTTGTTATATAAAGCATTTATCTAAATAAATAATGATTTATAAATGAATGAATAATTTTTAAGTCCTATAACTAAGGAGATTCGAGAACATCCGATTTCAAAAAATAACGGTTAACTGCCTCATTCTCCAATCAATATATTGATATATATGGGGAAAGTTTTATTCCTATAATTACGGAAATTTGAGAATATAAAACTTAAAAATAACTTTTACTTGCCCTCTTCTCCAATTATTATTGGAGAATAAATTTTCTCACATACTAAGGAAATTTGAGAGATAGTGCTTGATAAATAAACTTCAAGTTACCTACTACTTCTCCATTTACATATAGGATAAATTCCTTCAATCCCTTCCATACCTATGGATTATTTAAACTAGTTATTTATGTATAGTATCACTTATACAAATTACATTATTATAGAATAATATCACATGCACAACAATTATTGATATAAATCTTACAAAATATAAAATATGTTAGAAAATAAAAGTATATATATTTATTGCATGTTAAAAAATATATACTATAAAAGAACATTTTCTCTAAGTATAAATATTAGAGTGATTGGATTGAGTGGTTTTTCATGAATAGTGAGTAATTTTTTAATTAAACAAATAACGAGATTATTACGTGGCTTAAAATTGGTCATAGGCATTATATATAATATAGATGATCAAAACACTCTATGCTGAAAATTTATTTATGCAAGGTATAACAAAAACTCATTGTTTCTCGGATTTTTAATGGAATCATAATATATATACCTTCTAATTATATTTTTGTATTATCCATTTATAATGAAAATAGAAAAATACTTTTTCTTCCACCCTACTAGCCAATGCTTTTAATTTCATACACACATATAATAAAGTTATGAAGAAAAATCTAGCAATTTCAGGACCATAGACTATTAGATTTGGACAATAATGACACCTAAGTTTCCATGGTCCACAAAATCTCCTTTTTGCCTCGTCACAGCCGCAACCAACCACTATAAATACACAACTCCATCAACTACCCTCATCACTTATCATAACAACCAAATAACTTATTTTTCGAAGAAACAAAGCTTTATTTCTTGTCTGAAAATCTTGTATAGTCACTAATCATGGCACCACATGGAGAGTCACAAGTTATCATCAACTCCTATGGACGTACAAACAACTTAACCAAACCTCCAAGACTCTCCAACGACAACCTCAAACGAACAATTTCCGATATCTCGTTCGAATTGAGCAAAGAAGCTTCCATAGTAGCAGCAGCAGCCGAGGTAGCTGCTGCTAATCTTCCACCGATTTCAGAGGTGGAAGAAGCGAGATGTGAATGTTGTGGGATGTCGGAGGAGTGCACGGGCGAGTACGTCGACCGTGTACGTGAAAAGAACTTAGGGAAGTATATATGTGGGCTGTGTTGTGAGGCAGTGAAGTTAGAGTTGGAGAAAAACGGTGGAAACAAAGAGGAAGCAATGAGTGCACATATGAACACATGTGTCAAGTTTAACAAGTTTGGAAGGGCATTTCCGGTACTTTCTCAAGCAGAAGCAATGAGGCAAATGTTGAAAAAGAGTCATTCAATAAGGGCTAAGTCTATTAGTCCAAGGGATAGGATGAGTGTTGCAAATAAGGGTGGAATTGCTAGGAGTTCAAGTTGCATTCCATTTATTACAAGGGAGATTAATGAGCTCAATATATAGAGTTATTATTACATGAACATTTTTGTGTTGTAAAGGGGATTAAGGTCAACTTTTGTCACTGCCTTTTGGGTTGTTTTTTGAAGTTTGTCCATAAGTAGTCTCAACTTGTTTCACACTAAATGGTTATGTAACATATGTATACTCTATATTGCCTTTATTAACCCCTCAAAGTGTGAGGGTGTCTTCAAGGTTCTATCTAAGGAGGTTGTAATGGTTCTTTATTTAGCTTTGATGATCTTGTTGAATTTGCGTTACAATAATAATATGATCTTTGTTACTAACTTATTATAAAAAATATTGTTGGTTGGAAGAGAGCTAATCATCACGATATAATTTTGTTTCATATGATGTTCAGATATACGTATAGTTTGATATGCGACAAATTATAGTAAATAATCAATTAAAAGGGAGAAAAATACGGAAGCAAATGTTGTAAAACGATTGCATTTAAATTGTTCGTGAGAGTAAAATATGGAAACAATTAAAGGGAGTTAAATGGATAATCAATTGAAAGGGAGAAAAATACGGAAGTAAATGTTGCAAAACGATTGCATTTAATTGGATATTAAATGGGGAGTGTATTTCACACCACTACTATTAGGATAGTGGGGCTTAATTTTCTCACTTAAAAATTTAGATTTTCCCTTTCACATTTACCCTCATTAAATCTCAGTCACAAGATTAAAAACTGCCTAAAACATATTAATCTAACGGTCAGCAATAAAGTTATCACTAGGATAACACATTTGAGTTATCACATAAGAAAAAACTCGATAGTAATAAAGAAGTTATCAATTAATATGACAAAGCAATCACGTTTTACTCTAAATCTTACCATATATAATATGGGAAGGCATGAATTAGTTATTAAAAAAAGTGAAGCCCCATGTTCTCAATTCTCCAAAAAATTAGGAGAATAAACTATATTTTGAATTTTGAATATATAATTTTATATAAATATTTTGTTTAATAACCACTTACTAATAGGCATTAAAAAGTTGATCTTCATTTTATGAAAATGGCTTTTTGTTCTTTTTAATATCTAATGTTATTTTACACATTAAATTTATTAATAGGCATTAAAAAGTTGATCTTCATTTTATGAAAATGGCTTTTTGTTCTTTTTAATATCTAATGTTATTTTACACATTAAATTTAATTTAATTAAGATAAAAGAAATAGTATTAGCCTAGAAATATTATATTTATCAATTGATCAAATATTATATATTATAAATATGATAAATTAATTGCACACAGGCTGGACTGTGTACACACATCTAGTAACTAATTAAAGCATAAACAAGCAACAATAAAAAGTATTAAGAGAACATAACTTTTAGATGTGAATACGTTATAGAGATGGTCTCACATTTTGCCGAGCAATTGTACGAACAAATTGGGCTCGATTGAACATCCCGATGGCGGATGAGCATAATCATTGGAACTTGAACGAACGAATTAAGCTCAATTGAACATCTCAGTGATAGTGGGCATAGTTCGAATTGTCTGTTGTGAGGAGGCAGTCGAGCTTTATTTCCATTAGACTAACAACTTATAGGGACCTAGTCACCTAGCTATAGGTGTCAAACTAACAGGGCCGAACAGGCCCGACCGGCTGAGCCTTGAACCGGGCTGGACCATGTTCGAGGGCTCAAGCCTATTAACGGATTAGGTTGGCCACAATTTTTAAGAGAGTATTGTCCCCTTGTTCGATTTGAGCACCAATTTTAAAGGGGCTCCGTGGCACACTAACATGCTCACGTTGAAACTAACGTGAATATGTTAGAGCCTTGTACAACTGATATAATGTTAGCACCAAAAAGCGAATTTTTTAGTGCTAGGATTTGATTAATGGGATCTCCATAATAGATCTCAATAACATAACTATCGAGGCCGATCAATCTCATCATTCTGTCACCAAGAAGTTGTCACTTTCTGCAACTAAAACAATTCCTAATGATTAGGTTGTTGCCTTGTTTTATACGAAAATGAGTTGGGCTAACTCTATGTTTGTTGGTTCGGCCATCTATGGTCAAGCCTGTTAGTAGCTAGGTTAGCTTTACTTGTTGGGCTGGCTGGTTCGGCCTTTTAGACTAGTTGGTCAATCTTTGTATATTTCCAACTTTTTTTTAATACAATTGCTTATTGACAAAAAAAAAAAAAGTAGTTATGCATATATATTGATTTAGACATAATATATTATCATATATATTATTATTTTGGAAAGTAGTTATTCATATGTATTGATTTTGAAATGTAAATTGTTATCATACCGAACTTACGAACCTGCGTAGGTTCGTGTTTTGGTCGCCTGGGATCGATCTGGTCGCCTAGGATCGAACCTATAGTAGGTTCGTCTTCGTTCGTGCCGGTAAACAAACAAAACTCTATCTAACTTACGTAGGTTCATGTTCGATTCGAGCGACATCGAACCTATGTTTCAATTCGATTGGATCTTATAACGAACCTGAAGATGCAGAGTAGGTTTGGTCTGAACAATACCAGATGTTCTATTTGAACGTCCAATTTTAGTTTGAATGTTCAAGTTAAGTTTGCAACATTGATTTTAATAAGCTAAAATATATCAACACTTTCGTGAGGAGATATTCATTTAAAAAATCCGAAAAAAGAAAACTGGAGCATATTATTACAATTATAACAGACATACATTAACTAGCCTAAAATTCAACTGAAGTCATACTATAATTACAAAATTCATATTTTAATAAAATCAACCTAGTCATATATTAATAAAATGATATTGAACCAATAGTTCACGTGAACTTTAATTTTTATACAAGACTTCTTTTGAGGAACTTGCGGTCTTACATAACATAGAGAAATGTTGATTTTGACTTACAATAAACGATGAAGTTGATGGAGAACCAGTTATGGAGACGGGAGAAAATTAAGTAAATGGAATCAATGATACGAAATATCACCTTATTAGTCTTTATGCGCCATATCGAGCTGAGTTGTAATACACACACCAATACAATGTTACTTCTTGAGATAAAATGACTATTGTACCTCCTATTTGTAAGTGTAGTAACTAATGAAGTTTAAGTAAGCAGCAAACAAATAATTTCACTACTTAAGAAACTCTGTTGTGATGTGTATAATGGTGCCCCAATTTGAATGATGGATTCAGAGGGTTAAATGGGTTGAGAATTAGAGCGTTGGTCATAGTGGGGTACAACACATTCAAAATTAGTTTAATAGTTCAACCAGACAGAGCCTTCAACCCTATTTCGGTCGAACCTCATATCTAGGTTGGGTTCGGTTTGAATGGGCTGGGTTCAACTCGAAGTTGTTTGAACCTCAGGTTCGATTCATCTCGAATTTAACGAGTCTTAAATGCAGAGTAGGTTCGGTTTACAATACCAGATGTTCTATTTGAACATTCTATTTCAGTTTGAATGTTCAAGTTTAGTTTGCTTAAACAACACTAATTTTAATAAGCTAAAATATATCAACATTCTCGTGATGAGGTATGCTTTTGAAAAATCAGAAAAACGAAAATATAAAACAGGAGCATATTATTACAATTATAAAAGTCATACATTAATCAACCTAAAATTGAAGAAAGTCATACAATGATTACAAAATTCATATTTTAATAAAATCAACTTAGTAATATCTTAATAAAATGATATTGAACCAATAGTTCACATGAATTTTAACTTCTATACAAGATTTCTTTTGAGGAACTTGCGGTCTTACATAATATAGAGAAGTGTTGACTTTGATTTACGATGAACGATAAGGTTGATGCAGAATCGGTTATGGAGACGGGAAAACTAAGTAAATGGAATCAATGATCCAAATATCACCTTATTAGTCTATATGCGTCATATTGAGTTAAGTTGTAATACACGCACCGAAATAATTTTACTTTTTGTGATAAAATAACTATTATATCTTCTATTTGCGAGTGTAGTAACCAATGAAGTTTAAGTAAGCAGTAAAATAATAATTTCACTACTTAAAAAAACTCTATTGTGATGTGTATAGTGGTACCCCAATTTGAATGGTGGGTTCAGAGAGTTAAATCGATTAGGAGTTAGGGCATTAGTCATAGTGGGGTACATATCCAAAATCAGTTTAATGGTTCAACCAGATAGAGTCTTCAACCATATCCCTGTCGAAGAGAAAATTGCTGAAATGGTCCCCACTATAGTCTTCAATAGTTACACGGTTGCACATTAGTCCTCTAAAGTGGCCAAAAAATTTCACTTTAGTCCCCACATTAAGTTTCCCGTTAACATTTCAGTTTAGGCGTTAAAATTGGGGTAAAAATATAATTTTTAAGACTTAAAATGAAACTCCACAAAGCCCTCCCACCAAAAATCCCTTTCTTCCTCACCCCAATTAGGGTTGTGGAGTTTCAACTTGGCACCAATTGGGGCAAAAAATCTACTTTAAGTCTTAAAAATTATATTTTTGTCCGAATTTTAATGCATAAACCTGAAATGTTAACGGAAAACTTGATGTGGGACTAAAGTGCAACTTTCTGGCCACTTTCGGGGACTAACGTGCAATCGTCTAACTAGTGGGGACCAAAGTGCAATTCGGTCATACTATCGGGGACCATTTCAGCAATTTGCTCCCCTGTCGAACCTAATATCTAGGTTGGCTCCGGTTTGAGTGGGTTCGAATCTAACTCTGAGAATCGGATCAACTCGAAGTTGTTTGAACCTCAGGTTCGATTCATCTCGAATTTTTCGAGCCTTAATTTTTAAGGTTTGATTTGAGTTTGTGCACTAAAATTCATTTTGTAGTACAGCTCGATTTTAATCAGTTTTGTCTAACCTAAAAGCTTGGTTCGGAGTGATGAATAATAGAGCAATAATTTGAAGTTGAAATCCTCATTAAAATCAAAATCATAATCCTTAACACCAAATGAAAGGTTAGACGTTCAGTAAGCTTAGAATAACCACGGATGTTGATTAATAAGCAATATTATAGTAAGCGATTAGTTTGGTTTGGCTCGAACTCGACTCAATAAGTAATAAGTAGAGCCCGACATAATCTTGAGCCAACTTATATATAGAAAGCCAGAATAGATCGATTATTATAGTATATAAAAAATAATAGTACAAACACACATTTATGAAGAGCTTTTGAAAACTCTTCTTAGTCTAGCTTATCTACTTAATCTTCAATCTAATGTTTTCACTTATCCGTGTAGTTTGAATAAAATGTGCTTTAATAGATAAACGATTTTCAATTCTAATGATGACTACATTTATTATATTTCCTATTTAAATTGAATTCTTATTTTATTCTTTATGTTTAAATAGTGATTAATTTTTATTGATAAATGATAATAATTTAATTTTATTTGGAACCCCTCAATAAATAATTGTAAGTTCGAAAAGTTTGCATTCAAGAGAGCGTCTGCATAGCAGGGGTGGAGTCATGAAAGAAAAATTGGGTGGTTCCTACTCGAAGTAAAAAAAAAGATGTCAAAGAGTAATTAAGGAGAATTAATAAATTTTAGATTGAAAAAAACATAATAGTATATAAAAATTTGTTTCATCAATAAAGGTTTCATTAAAAAAAAATTGTTCAATATTCAAAGGTTAAAAGATAAATTTATATTTTTATGCTCTTTTATTTACTACTCCCTCCGTCCCTAAAAAATTGTCATATTTTGACTTTTGATGGTCAACGAAACACGATTTCAAACATAAATATCTATTATTCTATATGCAAAAAAATTATAAAAAGTTAATATTTCAAAAATATTTATTGAGACGAATCTAACAAGGTCCCACAAGACTATATTATTTCTTATCTTTTAATGGGAATTCATGATCAAATTTTGTAATGTTTGACTAACAAAATTCAAAATGTGACAATCTTTTAGGGACGGAGGGAATATTATTCTTCACCATTTAACTAATATCGATTACATATATGGTATGTTTTTCATTTTAACTACTTCATTCTGTCATGATTAAATGAAAACTAATTTAGTTTTGAATATAATAAAACGTTGAAACAATGTACGAAAAAAGATTATTTAGATTAAAAAATAATCAATCAAGAAACAAAAGTAATCTAACAAAATCAATTATAGATAATAAAACTATGATATTTATAATTGTGGTTGGTAAGCAAGCACAACACTACAGTAGGATAGATAATACTCCCTCCGTCCCTAAAAGATTGTCACATTTTGACTTTTGTTAGTCAAACATTACAAATTTTGATCATGAATTCCCATTAAACGATAATAAATAATATAGTCTTATGGGACCTTGTTAGATTCGTCTCAATATATACTTTTGAAATATTAACTTCTTATAATTTTTTCGCATGTAGAATAATAGATATTTATGTTTTAAATCGTACTTTATTGACCACCAAAAGTCAAAATGTGACAATCTTTTAGGGACGGAGGGAGTAATAAAATGGATGGAAACAAAAGAAATACTATAACAAAAGCAAATATAGATAATAATAACACTATAAATGCTATTAATAATTTTAGATTTGTAGAAAACAAGCATAACACTACAACAATTTAATGTGGATAGACACTAAAAGGACAGATGATAAAATTGAAAAGTGAGAAATAATAGCTTGCCGTGGGGCTAAACCCAAACCGTTCAAGTGACTTCGAGACTCGATAGTATCCACTAGCTAGTTGAGACAACTAAGTGCTTATTGCTAAATGTACGTTCTTTACTAGGAGTATTATACAAAGTTTGGATGGGTCCTGTGCACACATGGATCAATCTTCGCTCTACGGCTATAGCACCGGTCCTAACTCGGCGAGCTCATTAAAATAGAGAAGGAACTAGCTCGGCATCGTTGGGATCAAGTAAAGATCAAAATCGGCTCGACTCATTAACATCTCTAAGTACTGACCGTAGATAATTAAGTAGTGTAAGTAGAGTGATTAAGAAGATTGCAACGCAATAATTGAGTGATTGAAGTGTTTGGTGAAGGGTTCTGGTAGAAGAGTGCATGAAGAAAGCACATAATGAATAGTCGAAGCCACGGAGCAAAGCAACCGGCACGTGAAGTGTTTGGTCTAGAGGCACATGCTTACACGTTGGCTTTAATCGTGCACGGATTAACGCACGTGTGAGGAGCATCAAAGGAAAGACTCCATCAAATTGCCCACTATATTTATTGATTCCATTTTTCTTTGCTAGCTATGCTTATAGTTGAATTTTGACCAATATGGAATTGGGTTGGCAATTTTTGTTTCTTGGAAATCAACCTAATTATTATGATATGGTATAATACCAATACCAATAATAATACCAAAAAAATCAAGAATATTGTGGACATGGTATGTATAAAGTCTAGCACATGATAGCTGACAATTTCAAACCTTATTTAACTTTCTCACGTGCTAAGTTGCACTCCATCAACTATCAACAATTGCACAAGTATAGCCCTTTAAACTCATTTAATTATTGAGTCTTAAAATTTGGAAAAATCAATCCTTAATCTTTTTCAAAAATAATGAAATACTTGAGTGAGTATATAAAATGCTATTTGTGCTTGATAATGTAGTTCCAATTAATACGTATCGACTCTACCCTTCTCGATAATTAACTCCTCAATTTAATAACTTTATCGAGTTTCTGTTTTTTTATTTTCTATTTTACCCCATATTAATTTATTGCTGTATCATCTTTAGCGGATATTCTCAGAGTACAATTCTCTTTTCAAGTTTATTAAATACTCTGTAGTTTTAGAAATAATTAAATAAATAATGAACAAGTCATAGTGTATGTGATACAAAAAAGGTAAAAAAGAAAAGAAAAGGGGTTATGGATAATTAGCTCTGCAGTGCAGTAATTTTTCCATTTGTTATGATATGATAACATGGGGATTAGTGCTGATTACTTTGGGCAACTAAATTCGAATGTTAAAATAAACCACGCATTAACAGTACAGTTGACATGGAGTATTAGCGATAACCAAGCCTATAAAAAAGGTCATATATACACTTCTATGTTAATTAATTTCCAATTTATAAAGACTTCATATTTTCTCATTATCTAGTAACAATAATCGAGCTATTAATAAAACGATTCACATTTTGTTGATGACTCAACAATCATGTGATATTAGACCAATATTTTAATTAGGAGATCTTGAGTTCAAGTAGTTGGTCAAGGACAATTAATTTAATATTTTATTCTAGTAATTTATTAGCCAAAAAATTATATATTTATTATTTTTTTATCGTTAATTTAAAAAAAAGAGAGGCAGATTTCGCTATTTTTGAAATGTGGCAATAAAAGTCCTTTAATAATAATGTCAATAAGTCGTCGTCGGTTTGAGGTTTGATATTTTGGATAATGCAATATATAGTAGTTAAAAACATGGATATGTATAAATGTGAGCATTATTACAGCATGTAGTAGTAGTAATAATAAATGGTAATATTTGTGAAAATGACAAAACACTAGGTGATGACCGTTTCTTTAGGTATTAGTCAGTGGGGGGAGAGCTGTAACATGTTAATTCTGCAACCATTCATCGTGCTTTAACGTGGGTTAAGGAATAAAATAACATGTGTGTATGTAACAAATGCAAGAGGTGATGATGAACCGTACAAATAATCTAATAAAAATGTAATTATATTGATTAATTACATAAATTAAAAATGAAAATGTAAGAGGGCAAGCGCAATTCCCTAGGACCAAAATAATGAGACATCAGACGAATCCGGCTGTAAACTTGGACACAAATGGTCGACTCACGGCGACAAAACCTGCTACCTCCTTCTTCATCTATTTTTAAGGAAATGGGGAAGGAGAAAGGAAGGAGGGTGGGGGCAAGGGGGGGGGGGGGGGGTACTAATTTTTTATTTTCCTGTTTAAAATTTTATAATAATAAAATAATAATAATAATAATAATAATAATAATAATAATAATAGGCATGCTATTGGCCTGTAGTAACGTGATTTCCATCAATGCATGACTTACTTAAATTGTCCATTCAAATTAATTAACTTTTTGAATTTCTGAAATTAAAATCTGATCATGATTACAATTTATAAGCTACTTATTTAAGACATGAAGCTTCTTTATTAAGCAGTCATATTACATTGAGTGGCTTTAATACTTTATATATAGTGCATAGTAATGGAAATAAATGACATAGGTATGTAAATGCGAAATTGTACCATTTATTTTTTAAGAGAGAGTGGGAAATACCGAAATAGTCATTTTAACGATAATTATGTTAAATTCTAGGTTGCGCCTTAGCTATGCGGGAGACTATAATTTGTTTTTTAACTATTTCAGCACAATTTTTGCTTCATCGTAAAAAATTAAATCCATACTCCATAAAAACAAGATTACATGTACTTAACATTGTAATTCTTTTTAGTTGAGCTATGTCTGACGATCATTCCAATTACTCCTAGTTGCATACAAAGTTTGGCATTGATTTAGGAAAAAGGTTATATATATACTTTTTTTTTTGTAAATTCGCGATGAAGTGAGTTTCAAACTCAGGACCTTCGGGTCACTAGCAAGAGCCTTTTCCACTAGGCTATTCGATTAACTTAATTTAGGAAAAAAGATATTGAATCATATATAGATTACTTTAATATTATTTCCATTTATAAGAGAAACGATTAATTAGCTGATTTTGTTCTACATTATTAGTCACCGGAACAAATTGTAAACTCTACTAAATAGGGATAAGGTTCAAACTTAGTGACACAAATCTTTATTTGTATCTTAATAAGTCACCCATTACATTTCACATAGTGTAAGAAAGTAAGAGTAATTACTAATGAAGCCAGCTTGTGAAGAGATGCTCTGACAATTTTAATTTCCCATTAAACAAACAAGAAAAAGATAAAGGAAAAAAGAAGAAATATTAAAATAAAAAGAATACATATTCAAAAAAAGATCAATAATCTTTTCATATTTACAAAATCACCCCTCCCACCACTTATCAAAACCCCCTCCTCACTTTGAGCTCTATCAATGCACTCACATTTCTCTCTCAACCTTTTCCACTTTCTCTCTCTAACATTCTCAAAAGTGACAACAAACCAAACCTTATATCACACATAAAACAGATACTCTAACTTCATTTTCACACACTCATCATTTCATTGCAACACACAACTATTACAATTTCATAATTCTCAATGGAAGCTACCTCGGAATTTATCATCGGCGGACACATTTCCGACAATACCCAAATGTCCCCTGAAGAAACGACTGTTTTTCCTATTTCCAAGGTGGAGAACAACAACCATTTTGTGGTTGATGATTTGTTAGATTTTCCTCAAGAAGATGATGAAGCCATGACCGACGCTTTCTTTGAGAGCCTTACCGGAAATTCCGGTGATTCTTCCCCTATTGCCGCCGTCGACAGCTGCAATTCTTCCAATTCCGGTGGTGATAATACCCAATTTAATGGAAATATTAGCTGCCGCAGCTTCACCGATGTTCATTTTCCAGGCAGCGAACTTTGTGTTCCGGTAATTTTCATAATTTGGACATATTTTCACTCTTTAAGTAAACTTCGGATTCTCTAATAATAATGGAATAATTATCATTATTTCGATATTAGAAAAACATAAGTTGGTTTCATTCAAGAATAATTCGTTTCAAATTGAATATATACGTCAAAACATACCGGTTAGTTTTTATAGTAGTCGATTATTGGATTATTATTAATTGATTTTAGAATGTGATCACCAACTAACTTAGTTATTTGATAATTGATTTTAAAATGAAATTATGAATTGTTTATTAGGGGTTATATTTATTTGGATCATTTATTGATTCTTGTTTTATGTTGAACAGTATGATGACTTGGCTGAGCTGGAATGGTTATCAAACTTCGTGGAGGAATCATCATTTTCCAATGATGATTTGCACAACCTTCAATTCATGCCCACCATGGAGCTACCGTCGGCCACCATGATGGCCGATGGCTCATCATCATCAATCACCAATGTTTCCAACAATAGCAACCAAAATTCAACACCACCACCTCCACCATTTTTCCCTGCCGACGTTTGTGTCCCAGGGAAAGCTAGAAGCAAGAGGTCCCGCGCGGCTCCCTACGACTGGTCCTCACGCCTCCTAATGGTGGCTCCGGGAATGCCATTAACGGAGACTAATCTGATTAACGAGACACGTTGTAATAACCTGGGTCAGATTAATGCAAATGTTGATCATGATAGTCCTAAACCGAATAAAACGACGTCGTCTAGGAGGAGAGAAAATGCCGACACACAAGGGCGTAAATGTTTGCATTGTGCTTCTGAAAAGACACCTCAGTGGCGTACCGGGCCTATGGGTCCAAAGACATTATGTAATGCATGTGGAGTTAGGTACAAGTCGGGCCGACTTGTGCCCGAATACAGGCCCGCATCCAGCCCGACATTCATATCAGCAAAGCATTCAAATTCTCACAGGAAGGTGATTGAACTTAGAAGGCAAAAGGAAATGCAGAGGGAACAAGCTCAAGCAGCAGCACAACAATTGCTAACACAAAATGCAATTTTCGGACTCGCCAACGGTCCAGATGATTACTTGATCCATCATCATCAACAGATGAACGGTCATGATTATAGGCACTTGATCTAGTGTGTGCTGGTGTAGGAGAATTAGAATAAACTTCAAAATAATTTAAGTAACCACCATTTTGCACTTACCACTAATTCATTATTATGGTTAGAGATACATTTGGAAGAAAAAACAATGAGCTTATTAGGTGAATGAATCGAAGCGAATCATTCAAAAGGGGGAACTTGGTGATTTCTTGTAACGTCATTTTTCATATTCCAAATTTTGTTATTATGATTAAACTTAATTAGATTTTAATAAAAATAATTGTTTTGTTCATTTGTTTAATAAGTAATATATAAAGTGAAAGACTATGATTTTGCTTGATGATAAAGCAAAGGTTGATGAATAATAGTGTGTAATGGTAATAAGCAATTTTGCAAATTGAAATCAAGAAAAGGGTGGTCAATGTGTAACTTTTTACCAAATCAAAGTAATGAAAGGGGAGGTACAAAATTGCACTTAGCTTCAAAGTGTAGTAATCGTAATTTCACATGGAGTGTTTCACAAATTACGAACATAACAACTAAAATCTAGTACCATGTTTATAGGGCACAAAAACATATTCATATAAACTTGTGGGATATATATTTAGATTTTAATTTGATTGACTTTTTCATTTACACGTTACTAAATTGAAGAAATGTAACAAAATTGTTAACTTCATTAATCCTACTTTTGGTTGGAGACTATATTAATAACAGTGGTTAGAACATTCACATCAGCTACCCCAAAATTTCCCTAAAATACATTCTTAACAGCCATTTTTATTATATTTAGGAGTTAATTTTCATATACATATTTTAGCAGCTTCCTTATTATTAACTCCAAACTATAAAAATAAATATTTTGCATATTCTATTAGATATATAGGATAAAAATATTTTTTCAAATCATAAAATAACATATTACATATGGATGTTCGTTGAAAAATAATTTTTAATTTAGATTTATATATGATAAAAAATATTTAATTTTCTTACATTTATTTTTTATATAAATAAAAAAGAGAAAATGAGAGGAAAAAAGAAAAATAACTTCCACATTGGGAAGGTATAAGTTTGAGGAGTTAATGAGGTGTGTGAATAATTTTTTAGGAGTTTAACTTATTTTAGGGAAGCTGAAAAAACAATAATTTCATCATTTTTTTAATTTTTTCACCCCTTAGTTTAGCTTTTAGGGGAGCTGATGTGAATGCTCTTAGGAGGTCTTCCGGTGACTTAGAGGTCTGGGTTCGATTTTCATTGTAAGGAGGCGGTGAGTGAGTTTAAAAAATAATACTCCCTCCGTCCCCAAAAGATTGTCACATTTTGACTTTTGTTAGTCAAACATTACAAAATTTGAACATGAATTCTCATTAAACGATAAGAAATAATATAATCTTGTGGGACCTTGTTAGATTCGTCTCAATATATATTTTTGAAATATTAACTTTTTATAATTTTTTCACATGTATAATAATAGATATTTATGTTTTAAATTGTGCTTTATTGACCACCAAAAGTCAAAATGTGACAATCTTTTAGGGACGGAGGGAGTAATAATTATTATTATTATCTTTTCAATTGATACAAGGTTGCTTCTTAATCTGATTGTTATACACACCAAAATAGTACCTTTTTGGATATGAAATGTCGATTATGTCCCTCTCCTATTTGAAAGTGTAGTAGGTGTAAAACTCCGGTTGGGATAAAAGAGTCACTCTACTAAAAAAAATACTATTCTGACTTGTGTATAGTGGATCCCTTTCTTAATCTTAAATAATGGTACTAGTATTTCTTAAAAACAGAGTTAAAATTGTAGTTGTATAGACGGTCTTGTTTGACATTTATTTTATTCTTGACACTTGAGTAGTTCGAAGATAATGCGAATAACGTTAAGTGAATGAGATTGAATTTTTTGGAAGTGAAATTCATACTACTAAATATCAAAGAACAGATTTCAAAGTCCATATTTTTCAGAGAATTCTTCTTGCCCATGTTGTGATTTTGGTGAAATCAAACAGAGGTGTGGCTTTTCGATGCAGTCCTCTGAACAATGTCCAGAATCAGTTGAACGAGAAATGAGAGGATGTATGTGGGTATATTAGAACACATCATCACCACAACATATATATATTACTACAACATTTGGGTTCGTTTTTCCTTAACATGATATCATAACAATTGACTAAACAACTCACTTATATAGAGTTATATACTTATATTTACTTAATAACTATATAAGTTATTAATACAACCCATTAACACTATCATTCTCATGTATATATAGGATGATACGCTCATCGTAAGCGCTCTCGTTTGACTAGCCCATCGCTCAATAAAAGAGGTAAATTCGGGATGTGCCTCTAGCGGTCCGTACTCCACCTCAAGAGTACACAAACTCTTGCAGAGTTATTCGTGCATTTACCGTGGATCGATCCCACACACTTATGAAAAAACACACTCTTATTATAGTGAAGCCCATGACCGTTCGAGTTATGTCCCGTAGGCCTCTCATTTTCATGTATGTTACTATGTTAGTATCATCTTATGTACATGCATGTTGATATTTTATTTGATAAATTCTAATGATAAGATATCATAACTGATCTTATGTATATACTGATGACATGGATGTTTAGCACATAATAATCCGGCCATGACGTATTATCCAATTTAAATTTTATGTACGTAGAATGAGATAATTGTCGATTTGGTCTTAAATAGTGAGATGAAGTACTTTGGTCTTAAATAATTACATTGCTATAGATTAACCTCAAAAATGGCCAATTATTATTATATGATTCTTAAAAGTAAAAATCATTGCACATTAATTTCTATTTTATTGAAAATCAAATTTCAATATTCATCACTTTCAAAAATTATACTCTTACTATAACATTTACAACATTTTTCATTCAAAGACTAATATATAATATTATAACTATATTTGTAACTAAAATACAATTACATACGTCCCACTATATATAAGACCAAATATGCAAATTAATTGTACGTAGAATGGATTTAACCATGTGTGACATCTTAAATTCTATATTGCACATGCTCCATTATTAAAGCAACCTAGTCACCAAATAATAACACATTTTAGCTTGATCATATAAACATAAATTCATAATCAATAGCTCTTTTAAAATGTGTTCTTAGGACATAATTTAAGAAATTAATAAAAAAACATGATTGATAATTATTTATATTTAAAATATAATTGTTACTTTTTATACTTATGAATATATATGACCTTCTATGATTATAAATATTAAATTTTATTTTCACATTAACTTCTTAATCTATATCCTTAAATTGTAGAAAGACCCTTCATAATTAACATAAATCATGAAGCCTAACAAATAATTGCGAGTCCCACGTTCTAATTTCTAAAAGTACAAATATGTGTAGCTAGCTAGTTAGGTTACTCGTCTACGTTGACACATAAAATACCAACTCAAATTAGTGATTTAGTGAATTGAAAAACAAAAAGGAAAAGAGTGTGTGGATTTCAGTGATTGGTCATTTGGTTGACATATTGGAAACGTAATTAGGATACTAAGAAGATTTCATTAACAGCGTGCAGTGTACGGAGTTCTTGCATGGAAGTGCGTAGAGTATCAATCGAGGAACAAACTCAGATAATCACAAAGGATTACTGTTTATTTGATTATTTTAAACAAAAATTTGCTTTTTCATACTATTTTATTATTTACGAAATTCAATATAGTTTCATATTGTTGACACTTATTTAATATATTATTTTTCATTTTGAGTTTTGACCCTATTTTAATTTGTAGGGTTATAATAATAAATTTTATTAACCTCTTAATACAATATTTTTTTATTAAATAATCAAATATATATTTTGAAACGGAGGGAATAATATGGAGTATTACTTTATTTTGTTACTCCATCATATAAGATCGAACAACTTGACCGTCTATAAATATTATATCTAGGGTTGTAAATGAACCAAGTTATATTATTATATCAAATGTAGTTACGTTTGAGTTAGGTTCATAAGAGATTGAACTTTACGTTCTGCTAGGTCTAAAATATACAAATTATACCCAACCTTATATTTGACTCGATACGAAATGTGTAACTGAGCCAAACTTTTGCGAGCGGTGCGCAAAAGTTTGGTCTGATTTGCAAAAATTTAGAATGTCAGTACATCTGGGAAAATTTTGGACGAATAAGACAAAGATAAATGAAAAATGGTAAATGAAAAGATGTAGAATGAGAATAATTCTTATGATTTAAGTAACACTTAGATTTTCAATTTAAATTTTAAATCTCGACTTTGGAATATAAATATATAAGAACTGAACTAAATCGAACATTTTACTTTCACTCACCCTAATCATATCAATGTAAATAATGAAGTTAGTCCCAACGAAAGCAAGGAATGAATCAACACAATGCTAATAATAATATCTTCTATTTGGAAGTGTCCCAACACTCTGTTTTAATGTATTGGCCCAAAGAATCAGCACAAGTGCACAACGCTAACAATATAATAATACTCCCTAGTACGCAACTTATACTGCTCCTACTAATATCTTTTACTTATAAATGTAACGCGCTCTTATTTCCTTAAATAATAAATTAACTCTTAAGGTACACATTCAATATAAAAAATCGATATACAATTTCCTCTATTATTAATTAATTCTAGAGTAAAATACAAATACTCTTGTTAGGCTAATGGGTTTCTACAGCTCTTAGATCATAACATAGTATATCATGAGCCAACCCCGAATTAATAAGGCACGTATAATCCTATTGATGTTGTTTCGTTAACGGTGACCCCTTAATTCAATCCCTCAATTTAGTACGTTTAGTTTGGGGGTTGAGTTAAACATGCATGTGAGATCGAGGAAGGAGCACATGGAGTAAGTGCCGTGCATGACTGTTTCTGCACTGCTTCTTCATATTACAAATGTTTTATAATGATTGTAATATTACAGTATGGATTTTGTGTCTATGTCTTGGGATCTTTTCATGTTATTAGGTAACAGCCTGCGATTAATTTATTTTGTCCCCCCTTTATCTTCTTCAGTTTTATTACTCGTCAAGCTCCTGCCTATTATTTTGAGTTTTTCATTGCCTACCTCTCAAAATATTTCTTTTATTAATTTATTCAATCTAAATTTAAATTTAACTAGTAGTGCGCATATGTATGCACTTTTTATTTTTTAAAACTTTAATTAACCCTATCTCTCAATTATTGATCCACGTGATCTTATGAGGTCTGAGGAATCAACTAATTAATACTACTTGAGTCATTAATATTGAATTAATGGTGTTGTTCATATTCGTTGTTTGGTAATGTAGAAAGATCAAATATGAAAATGTTAGGTAGCTAGGTAATAAGCTTCTTTCGCTCAACAAACGATAATGGTCCAAGAGTGAATCAAATTAAAAACACATTAAGCTTAGGCTCAGAGTTACGGTACTAATGACAACTAGTCATAAGGGCTGTCGATTGACGGGCCACTCTGTAATCCATTCGAGCATGGGACCAACTAATAAAAACGAGATTTTTATTAACCTCCAATTAGATAACCATAGTTTCCCATTCATGCGAAGATGAGTCGATTTTCTGTTCTTGTGTCGAACTGTCGATCAGTCAGTTTCCAATCCTCACCTGCATCGATTGCTTCTGTCCTGGTCTGGTTCATGGACGAAAGCAACTCCATGTGTTTGGGCTTGTCGATTTGTTCCCGAGTCAAATCCGTTCTAATACACTTAGGGTGCACATTGTTGCTTTCTTTTGTGTTATATCTTAGTGCAAACTACCTGTTTTCGAGTCCTTTCTAGTCCCAGCCAGCGTCACTCAAATTAGGCTTATCCTTAGTAACCTGCGATGGAGATTGAAGTCCATGCCTTGCTTCAGCCGGATATTCTTGCACCTTAGCCTCAGCTTGGTAAAACTCGGAACCTGCACTACACGATTCTTCTTCAGTAGAACAGATATCAATATGGTCCTTGCTTAGCATTGAATGCAATCCAGGCCTTTGCGGGTTTTCTCTTCTTCATATTAGCTATCAAGGGGGCCGAAACCTGCATCAAATCGGTAGACTGTTGCATAGTTAAATCAGAAATCTATACAACATTTTGTTTCTTCTTGCAAGAATTCAGCTCATGACCAATATGATAACAATACGGACAGAATTCTAATTACATCAACTGAAATACCAGAAATCGAATTGAAGTAAACAACCAGTCTTGTAATTCAACAAAGAAGGTGGTTGTGACTTGTGAGGGTGTGTGGGGACTAGGATTTGGGAAATGATGCAAATTAGTACTTTAACCCAAACAATAAAATATAACAGCATATTGAGGCAAAACACTAACCATCGTCATATTCTTGAAAATCATGAGTAGCAGTAAGTGAAAGTACAAAACATGAGATTGTTGTAAATACAATGAACTCGATTTCGGGCCTCGTTTAAAGTTGAATTGTGATGTTGCTTTGGCTTCATTCTGATAAGATGGGTACCTAGTCTTGATTGTTGGATTCAAGTTTAATTCATCTACATGCTCAAATTACATATGTTGCAACAAATTTTAACATGTAATCACTGCTTTACTAATAAATATTTGAACTCTGATGGTCAAATTTACAAATAAAACTGATGAAAGAAAATCATCTAATCAATTCATAGTGAACAAGTACAGTGAGCAGTCAAAATGGGACAACATCATAGAGAACTTGGAGTCACAATCCCTTAACTTACAATACCCAAACATCATCAACAAATGAAACTCATATTCGATCATTCAACGTGTTGGTAATATCAAGTTCCACAAATACTCGAGCGAAATCAAAAATAGATCTACTGATGTTCCTTGTTGTGTCAATCTTGATGGGCTTACCAATTGAATTTGCAACAGACCACAGAGACTTTTTATCGAATAAGTGAAGAGGAATATACATAAAATACGAATCCAAATAGGAGTGTGCCATCTTGATGAATTGGAACTTTAATTTGAGGGAGGTAGGAAGTTTGACCTTTGGTCAACAAATTGGAGAAAACTTGATTACCTTGCACGATTTGAGCATATGAATGTGGAAGAGCAAGGATCTTTTCATTCTTTGTCAAGGAAGCTTGAGTCAGGTGTTTAAGATTCAATGATAGCTTAAAACCCACTTACACCCCAACTTACACCCTGTTTTCACAACAGGAGATTTTTCAGAGTTTTATTCACTTTCTCTTCCTTCCACATCACTTTATTCTATACCCCACCATTCTTATCTTTATTATTTTACATATGTTATTATTAAAATATAATCTTTATAATAATTTATTTTCATAATACAATAAATAAAATTTAATTTATTTGTAATTATTAATTAATTATAATAAAAAATTAATAATTAAATTACAATAAAAATTAGTATTTGATTAAAACAACCCACAATATTATTAATCACTTGGTAAATAAAAACATACATAGATTATTAAAAACTTGAAAACAAACAATAAAAAACACACTAAATATTGAAGATCTGATATTAGATAACTCCTCCTAAAGGACAATCTTTGCTTTTCTTGAAGTCGAAGATTTGCTCGTTGAAGCTCTAATTTTTTTCTTTGTCGCATCTCTACCATCTGGGCGTACAAGGGAAGGAGTTGAGGATCCAACGTCTTCGCCACTACTTTTTCTCTTTGACCCACTACCTTCAGATTCAGTTTCGCCCGTCATATATCTTGGTTGCTCACGAACCATCTTCCACTCTTCTAGTAAAGAAAACCTATGGCCTTCGGACTCTTGATACAACTCTAGAGCTTTGCCTATGTAGTTCTCATCAAATCAACCACTAAATCTCACTCTGCATGCACTACTATAGTAACCAACAAAACTAGCAATTTTTTGTTGATGGTAGTGAAATGACTTTTACATTGCACTGGAGTCCTCTTTTTCTCACCTTCCATACTCTCATTAAAATTTCCTGCAATTTTTCCCCAGAAAGTGTCTGTCTTTTGGTTCCTCCCCAATACACCATCATTGCTAACATGGAAAACACTATTTAGTAAACCTTTGTTCTCTTCTGTGCTCCAAGGTTCATAAGTTGATCTCTTCCTTGACTGTTGGGTTGGAGCAATAAAACTACTAGGGATATCCCCACCAACATTCCTAGAGAAATTTGCGTAGAAAATTCTAGGATATCAGTTGATCCACTACTGAAACGAGGTGTGTCTGCCTCATTAGTTTGTTCACTGTTTGGATGATTCATAGGGGCTGAAACATAGTTGTTTCCAGGAATAGGTTGATATCCAAAAGGCATATAAGGATGATTATATGGGTATTGCATGTTATAATTTGGTGGCATCATATATTGCGTACCAAAATTAGGCCGCATCCCTTCATTTTATAGATTTTCTGGATGTTGAATGTTTGGACGGGGAGGTCGCATATTTTTGGTTTTGAGCTTGATTAGTGAAGTTGTAGTTTGGGAAGAAATTCGGATATTGTGAAGGATCCATGATGAGAGTTGAAGATTGAAGAGGAAACTATTGCAAAGAAGGAATGAAGAAAGAGTGTAAAAAACTCATGTTTTTTTTTGCTCCAAATGACACAAACTTAGACTCTATTTATAGAGCTCGAAAAATAAAAAATAATGGTATATTTTTTATATTTTTATTTGGATTAATTATTATGTAAATAAAGCATTTATTAAGTGGGGGGAAACAAAAAAAAAGAGTAAAAGCAACCACTCCCGCGGTGCCACGCAGCCCGCGCCAGGGCTGGTACAGCGCGTGTACTGGCAGCGCAGGAATGGCTCCTTTTCTGGCTTGTGGGCCCCACTATGGGCTACTTTTCAGACTTGCACCCGGGATCAATTTTTGATACCCAAATTTGCTCCCCATTTCTTGCACCCCAGCTGCATCAAATGCTCCCCTCTTGCACCTCACTTACACCCCTCAATGAAACCCAGCTGTGGGTGGTCTAATTGGTGAAGCAGGAGCGTGGTCCTCACCCGAAGAAGGTACAACTGTCATTGCAAGCGGTACAACAGACAATGTGGGCACGCGGGTGTATGGACCGGCATGCATCCCACGCGATCCCGCCTTTATAGTAAAAGCTTAGATATATTTAGTACTAAAAGATCTCATCCATTAGATCATTTGTTTTGGTTTGTTTTTGGATCCAAGAGTTGTAGTTATAAGAGGGTAATTTTGTCTTGTTAGGATCTTAGAGAAAAAAAATCTTTCCATAACTATTTTCCCTTCTTCTTTTTTTGTTATCATTGATGATCAAAATTCTCTCATAATTTGTTCTGTTTGCTCTCAGCTACACTTACATTCAAAAATTAATTCTTCATATGATTTTGTTGTTACATTAATTGATAATCATTGGCTCTCGCTCTAAATATTGAGTCATTTGTTTTGTTTGTTTTTACGATGAATGCATAGCTTTTTGTTGCAATGTTAATTTGTTTTTGTTTTTCAATAATAGTAATATGATGTGTATATTAGTTGAAAATTGTTTGATTCAAAATATCTTCTCATATTAAGGAGCAGGCCGAACAAGGCCTGGATTTTAGCCATTGGCCCCGCGTGATGCCATCTCAGATTCTCAGGTCGATGGGTATTCGCACAGGCTCGTAGCGAGGCCCTTAGGCCCCATATACACGGTGGCCAACAATATAGGTGGTGGCCTGTATAAAGTCCAAATCATTTTAAGTCCAAATGGTGGCAGCCATATTGATTGTGTATCATGTATGCAATATAATAGTCACATGATTTTCCTATATTGTGTAAACTAATTCTGGTAATGCAGTCAGGGACGAATCTAGAGACTTTGGCATGATGGTTCAAGATATACATTAAATTATTTTTATTAATTTTTAATATATACTAACATAATATTTACGGTAAATTTTCTATTATATGCAAGATTTTTTCGAAATATATTAGATATTTATTGAACTTTATCCTTAAAATATGTAAATTATTAATTCTATCATAATGAACTATAAACAATATACAGTTAAACGTCTATAAATTAATAGTGTTGGCACCGGCCAAATTTATTAATTTAGAGAGTTATTAATTAATCTATAAATTAATAATTTATTAATTTGAAGAGTTTTTGCATGAGATGAAGAGTTTTTGCATAAATATATTTAGAGTTTAATGATATTACTACCATCATTGAGAACAATGTTGACAATGAAGATGTTAATGTGTCTTCGGAATCTGTTACCCTAAAAAAAACACTTTTGGCGTCTAGAACTCTTTACAAATTTATGTTACAATTCGAAAACACAACACCGGAACTAATGGATGCAATAAGAAAAAATAGAGATGAACTCTAATGTGATTTGAATTTTAAGAAAAAATAAACTACTATAGAGTCATATTTTAAATACATTGTAATTATATTATTTCAATTCTAAAGATTATTAATTTATAATTTTTGTGGGACCTTATATTATAAAGGAATTTTTTTTAAAAGTATCATCTTATTATTTTATCGATTTCGTTAATTTTTTTAACTAGCCCAAGTCGGGACTAGGCAAATTTATTATCTTAGAGAAATTATTAATTTATAGAATATTAATTTATAGACGTTTTACTGTTCATGGAATGTCTATAAAGCTTATTTTTATAATTAATGAATGGTTAAAATTAATTTTATAGGCTATATAAACTAATATAAAAAGAATTGTACTTAGGAGAAATTGAACCTATGATATCATAGACACACATATACATACTTACCAGCTAAGCAACACATCATTTTGGTGGTTCAAATGAACCACCTTGAACTATATGAGGTCCGCCCATGAATGTAGTGGGTTATTCGTGCAAATAATTATTGTAATTGGCTTCAAATACAATGTAGCACAGTCTAAATTATGCATATCTAATCAGTAACATTTGAACAAATATGTAGGTTATGTAGATTGATTCTAGTAATACGATGTGTTATTTATGCAATTGTTATTGTAATTGGCTTTAGAATACAATGTAACATAGTCTAATGAGATTATGCATATCTAATATGCTTAACTCAACTGGCAAATAAAGCAAGAGTGCAAAGCAACCTTGCATCTTCTTGCAACCCAGGTTCGATTTCCACTGGAAGCTAACTTTGTGCTTCGAAGTGATTAACGGGCAAGGTCTAGTCCCGTGATCAGGCGATGCACACATCCCGCTCCAACCTCTAACATCATATCGAGGGCAGAAGCTGTCAGGGCCCTTAATTTTACGCTCTCAAACTTTTATTATGCATATCTAATTAATAGTATTTCGCAATACCTCAATTATTTGATAAAAGGAATAATACGAAAGCAGATTATTGTATTTCAATTCTTTGTTGAATGTTTTATTGCTACATCATGAACAAAGGTGCAAAAATAATTGAAAAAATGAGAGGAAAAAATTGAAACAATATATAATGGATCACATGATAAATGGTGGACAATAAATACTGGAACATATTATGGTGTGTGAGGCCTTTTTCCCTAAAAGAATGTGTGATTTCATCTTATAATTATATCTTTATTAAAACTAAGTCATAAGATAAAAAAAAATGAAAATCATCTAATTTAATGATTTTTAATCAAATATTTGCAATAATGACTCATTTGGGATTAGCACATAACTAGTGGTAGGGGTCCGGCAATTCGGGACTTACTGCTATATATATATATATATATATATGTATATATATATAATATATATATATATGTATATGTATATATATATACATATATATATATATATATATATATATATGTATTGCCTCTTTTCAAATGACCCCACTTAGGATGTCTTAGAAGTCCTGAACTCGGAAGAAAAAATGTTAGGTTATCTTGGAGAATTTGGGATAAATGGCACCTATGGAAGAAGAAAATTAACTTGGAGCACCTTTTTATAAATCTTAGCAAAATGGCACCAAAGGGGGATGAATTGACAAAAATACCCCCCTTATAAAGTTAATGTTTTATTCAGTTTTTTTTTCGATTTTTTCCTGGTTTTTTTTTTCAATTTCTTTTTGATTTTTTTTGTTTTTTTTGTAATTTTTTTTTTCAAAATCTTTTCAACTTTTTTTTCGGTTTCTTTTTTTCAATTTTTTTTCTTTTCGATTTCTTTTTTCGATTTTTCTTTTTCTTTTCGATTTCCTTTTTCGATTTTTCTTTTTATTTTTCTTTTCGATTTCTTTTTTCGATTTTTGATAGATTTTTTCGATATTTCTTTTTTCGATTTTTCGATTGATTTTTTCGATATTTCTTTTTTCGATTTTTTCGATTTCTTTTTTCGATTTTTTCTTTTTCGATTTCTTTTTCTTTTCGATTTCTTTTTCTTTTCAATTTCAATTTTTTTCTTTTTCTTTTCGATTTTTTTTCTTTTTCTTTTTTCGATTTCTTTTTCAAAAAATAAATCGAAAAAAAAAACTGACAAAATCGAAAAAAAGAAATCGAAATCGAAAAAGAAATATCGAAAAATCGAAAAAAGAAATATCGAAAAAATCAATCGAAAAATCGAAAAAAGAAATCGAAAAGAAAAAGAAAAAAAAATTGAAAAAAAGAAACCGTAAAAAAAGTTGAAAAGATTTTGAAAAAAAAATTACAAAAAAACAAAAAAAAACATCAAAAAGAAATTGAAAAAAAAACCAGGAAAAAATCGAAAAAAAAACTGAAAAAAATATTAAGTTTATAAGGGGGTATTTTTGTCAATTCATCCCCTTTTGTGCCATTTTGCTAAAAATTGTAAAAAGGTGCTCCAAGTTAATTTTTTATCTCAAAAGTGCTAGTTTACCCAATTTCTCGGTTATCTTGTATAGAATAATTTAAGAGAACTTGGGTATCGGACTATCGATAATGAGCTAATGATATGCTTGTCCTGAAAGAACTAAATTATAGTCTCATGACGTACCATATTCATTATTGGAGCATCGTAATCATAATTTATAGCAATAAATGCCCACCGCTTGAACATCCAAAGTTAGTTCCACCATGATACTGTCACAAAAAGAATATGACAGAAGTTAACATGATTGAATGTGTTGAGTATCATAACCTAGAAGTCCAACTTAAGAATAGCAGATCAGCTTCAACCATAAAATTAAGCAGGTATCTCAGTATAAAATCAACAGAAGTTTTACGATAATAATGAAGACTGATTTGCTGCTTTATGCAATTGATCATATGGATGATAAATTCAAGAAAGGAAATATTACCTCAGAATCAGGAGCATCGGCTTGGTGACACATCACCCACGGGACCTCTGTAATCGAGAGAATTGGCCATTGTTTCAGCCCAGTTGACGTATGGTTTGGCTTGCGAAGCATATGATGATTGAATCTCATTTTCAATATGCAATATAGTCGATTATTATTTGTAGAGATTGTAATACAAAAGCATCAATAGCAGCCGTTTCCTTCAAGAACACCGTATACAGATTACAAATCATCCATCAATTAGATAACAAATAAACCTGGGACAATATAATTGGACCCCTTTGAGATGCATAAAGCTTTTCTTGTTTCATAAAGTCCACAATCGTGGTAGTGAATCGCTGCATTTCCACCTGAAAAAAAAATTCTCTCAAAATCAATCATTTCGTAACACTCAACAATCTCCGAGAGAACGTTTAAGGAAAATGTAAAAATCGTGAAACCTTGAACGGTTTACTGTCTGTTCTGAGTTTGATCCCAGTATAAAATGCAACCAAAGAGGAAATCCACTGTTGGAAACAAAAGAGACCTCTTAAAGACATGAAAACAAACAACCGATAACAATATGCAAATCCATATAACAGAGAAGATCGACACGCCATTAGCTCATCGCATTTTTTCTTTAAAAAATATTTTATGACAAATAAAATTCATCTAACATGTCGTCTACCTAGAGGTTATAGGCTTAACATTAAAATGGTCAATATATAATCCATATACACGTCTAAAATTACTGAGATAAGAATTTTTTCCATTTGGTTAGATATCTCAAAATAATTAAATAATGACTACATTTCTGATAGAGTGTTTGCCTTATATAGTCTACTCTCGCTCGTTCATTACTCTAGGATACATCTTCATAATTCAGCTTAAATCACAGCCTAAACAAAAACATAAGTTTTTAAGTTGTAATAATAAAATATAAGCAAAAAGTAGCAGCTGTTATTGATATATTATTCAAACAAAAGTAACTATAAGGTGTCTTTATGTAAATTAAATGAAATAAGAGTTGTTATCAAATAAGACATCAATTAGAGGGTAAACACTTAGTAGACACAATTGAATCAATGGACAGAGATATTTTCGAAGCACATCTAAACGTAAAGAAGCCGTAGCTATATATTCGACAACCCTGTTGATTAACATCAATTACGTTGCACACCAAAACAATTAATCAATCAAAATCTTGAGTAACGCTCTGCTTATATATTCAATCCCAGTTCCGCCTAGAGTTCAACATATGAATATTGAAGGATATGAAGAATTGAATACTTAATGAAAAGATAATTAAACATTACAATCGAATTCTTCGAAGATTAAAACAAAGTAATTGAGAAAATTATATACATAATTTCGACTAAATGATGACTTACATAAGTAACCTTAAATTTCAAACATGTTCATGGTTATAAAGTAAGCTGGGCTCCAAACCAATTAAGCTGAGGAGATAAGCAAACCAATTTCGAGTGAATCATGAATTAGATAAGCAAACCTAAACTTGAAGAATATTGATGAACCACGAATAAGATGAGATCCGAAGCAATTACGTCGATGATATCTTGTTATTAACTCGATATAGGTCACAAACAAACCAATAAATCGACAGTACGAAGATCGACAAGATGACGGCAAGACGAGGTGAAGTGGGCAAGATGAGGTGAAGGATGTAGAGACCAGAGGTAGAGTTTGACGGTGAAAGCTAATTCTATATGTATGAGTGTATGATGTGGTGAATTTGTAAACAAGTTTTATTTTGCTGTACAACAGTTACTCCATAATGTACAACATCTGATGCATTTACACATGACATATAATTAGGCTTTTTTGCATCTAGGCACCTGGACTACTACTATGTCGACAAATAGACACCTGAACTGTTTTTGTTGCAAATAGGCACCTGAGCATCTGAACTTTCGACTTTTTAGTTTTTCCAACATTTTTTGAACGTTTTTAATAATTTTATAAGGGCAAATTTGTCAAGCCTCCTTATAAACAAACCAAGCCTACTAACCCAACCTCAAATTCTAAACTCAACCACCCTCTTTCTCTTTCTTTCTTCTTCACCAACTTCAACCACCTCTTTATTCTTGATTCTTCTTCACCAACTTCAACCACCACCCTCTTTCTTCTTTTTCTTCCTCACTTTCTTCACCACTTTCTTCCTCACTTCCTTCTTCTTCTTCGTCTTCTTCTTCTTCTTCTTCTTCTCCCTCACTTTCTTCACCTCTTTCTTCCTCACTTTCATTTTCTTCCTCACTTTCTTCTACTTCTTCACAACAACCACCACCAACAAGGAGGGGTGGGGCGCGAAATTGGACAAGGATGGGGGGTGAGGGCTCGAAATCGAGCATGGAAGGGGGTAGGGGGTCAAAATCGAGCAAGGAAGGGGGTTGGGGGTTCAAAATCGGGATTGAGAGAGGGTGGGGAGGCAAAATCGGGATTGGGAGGGGGGTAGGGAGGCAAAATCGGGATGGGAAGGGGGTTGGGGCTTCAAAATCGGGATGGGGAAGGGGGTGGGTGGTCGAAATCGGGAATGGAGGGTGGTGCGGAGGTCGAAATCTGGAAGGGATGGGGGGTGGTGGGCCGAAATGGGGAAGGGAGGGGGTGGTGTGGGTGGTGGTTTTATGTGTTTAAAGACGAAAGGTGGTGGTTGGTGAAGAAGAAATGTTGTGGTTGGTAAAGAAGTAAGGTGGTGGTTTTGTGAATTGAAGGTGGGTGGGTGGTGGTTGGTGAAGAAGAAAGGTGATTGTATATTGAAAGTTGGTGGTGGTGGTGGTGATTGAAAGTTGGTGAAGAAGAAAGAGTATGATTATTGAAGATGAAGGGAGGGGCAAATTTGATATTTCAATGGTTGATAGTTATAGAATTACATGTATACAAGCCGAATATCATAATTAAGTTATGACACCTGAACTTTTCCTCAATTATTAACGCAAATTTTTTTTCTTTCAAGGTGGCACCTGAACTTTTTCACAAACTTTTCAATATGACTAACTTGCCCTTGAGTTAAGCATTATTAAATAATTTGAAATGTTAAAAAAGTACTGGAAAAGCCAAAAAGTCGAAAGTTTAGGTGCTCAGGTGCCTATTTGCAACAAAAAATAGTTTATATGCCTATTTGCAAAGATAATAGTAGTTCAGGTGCCTAGATGCAAAAAAACCATTTTTTTCATCTAGGCCCTTGAACTAATTAAAAGTTCCCAAATAAGCCTTTGGTGACCTTTTTTTCCCAAATAGGCCCCTGTACCCAAAAAATGGCACCTGAACTTTTCTATAAAAAAAATTCTCTGATTTTAAATATTAGATAGAGGGCAAATTAGTTTAACCACATCTAAAACTAACTCAACTTAATTATAAACTAACCCAACCTCAAATATTTAACCCAACCTCATTAAAAACATCATCTTCAACCTTTCACCCCACCCCCACCCCCTCCTCCACACCCACCCCTTTCCTTCACTATCGCCGCCATCATCTTCATTCACCACCACCACCACTATATTGCCGTCCGATCTGCTCAATTCATCACCAAAATTCATCTTTTTCATCTCTACTTCCATACTTCATCAATTCGTCATCAAAATTGTCTCTTCTTTCAAGGAAAATCTATGTCCCAAAATACGAAGTACAAAATCAAGAACCCACACTCGTTTTTTGACCACATTCATTCCTATATTATTCGTACCCAATCTGTTGGAAATTGATGTGTCAATTTCCTCAATTAGTGCCCGTGAACTATAACATCTATATATACGGTTCAACAACCGATACTTATCTGAACTATCAGTAGTCTCACCCGAGATAATGCCGGGGGTCATCGAATGGCATACTAGGCTCTCACGATGATCTTCGGGATTCGTGTATACGGTCTTATACGTTGAATCCCGATGCTTTCGTTACTCGGGCTATGAGGTCACACACGTAACAATTACCGAAGATACTTTCGAGTAGTGACCCGAAAGTGAATAAGGGATTTGATCCATATTGAGGAATTTCGGTTCGATCGAGATCGTGTCCCGACCGAACCGATGGTGCGCCCGGAATTGGTTCCGGACACACCATTTGGGGTTTATGTATATATATATATGTGAGATATATATATATATATATTATCATTTATTGAAATGATTTAATTAATTAATGAATTAATTAAATAAGATATGATTTAATTAATTAATTAAGATTAATTAATTTCCATCATCATGAATGGTTGACATCTTGGTGGCTACTTTATGCCTTGGGAAGGCTTTGTAAGACTTGGGAAGAACTCTTGTAAGAGAATCTTCCATGGACCAAGAGGCATTAACCATATGGATGGTTAATGTGTTTGTTTAGTGTATAATGTGTTTCATCATCCATTCTATATCATAAGATGATATAGAATGGGTAGAGAATCAAGCTAAGTATCACACAACTCTTGTTAGAGAACAAAAACAAACACACACACTTCATCTTCAAACCCTCTAGCAAAACTCTAAGTGTTAGAGTATAGAAATTGTTCTATAGTTTGCTATAGTAGTTAGACTACACACTCCTCAATAACACACACTAGTCCAAGTGTGTCTTATTGCTATCTAAGGTATTGGTGTGGACTATTTCATAGTAGTTCCATATCACCTTGGTGATAGAAATTTCTTCAAGAAGAAAGCAAGGAGCAAGGTGTGGGGATAAGCACTTGAAGATCATATCGCTTCCACTCACGCTTCAAAGGTATATCTTTGTAGCCACACTCTTTGATTATGTTAGTTGTAGCATATTCACACTATCTTTAAACATATACTTCTATGAGCTAGTTCTATTGTGTAAGTTCTAACGATCAACGAATTAGGGTTTTCTAGACATATGAACTATCGTAGTTCATTGTGTCTTGCAACCCCGGGATATTCCAACACAATCATCTTAATCAGTGAATAAAATCATGTTTTGAAAAGCTTTAACCTTTGGCTATCATAATCATCTTCATTTTTTAGCACGAAAAGTGAATAAAGTACCCATCTTTAGAATACATCTTGAAGTGTTGACATTAAGCTATTAATAATGTAAAAAATTGATAAATTTTTAATCTAAAAAATCGAATCTGAATATCGAATACAACTAGATATACAATTTAAATACAAACATGAATTCGAGTTTTAAATACAAGAATGTCAAAATATTTTTTTTGTCTGGCACCTGACCTTTTTCTTCAACTTTGGCACTTAAATGTTTTTTTTCCGGAATGGCACCTGAACTTTTCTCGAATATTTCCCTCCAAAAACTCATATTTTCAATATGACTAACTTGCCCTTGGGTTAAGTAATTTTTAAAGGTAAAAAACCTTAAAAATTTAGAAAAATGTGAAGAAAAGAAAATCCAGGTGCCATTTTTTGGATACAGGGGCCTATTTGAGAAAAAAAGTCACCAAGAATTAATTTGGGAACTTTTAATTAATTCAGGGGCCTAGATTAAAAAAAAGCCTATAATTATTATGGTATAGAATAGAAGCACGTAATACACCTTACGCATCTCAATTTCATAGGCCCATACCTGCCCATTTAGTCTTTATATAAGTAAGAGTTGTAGACAGACAGGGATGTTGAATGATTGATGTGCATCAGTAATTAACTACCTGACAGGCTCATAGAAAGTCGATAGAGGCCACAAATACAAATAAACGTGATAAGTGAGTCATGACAGTGGGCAAGTCCATTACGTAATTTACAGTAGCCATTTTAATATTCGTCCCCATTTAATAAAGACAAAAGGTTAAATACCAGTCAAGACAACTTGTCCTAGTGGCAAAGCATGCTGACACCACTAGCAGAGGTCTCGAGTTCGAGTCCTCTTGCTAGCAAAAAGAAAGAGGTTCGAGCGATCTTAATCGCTCACTAGTTTGAAAGCTAGTTGCCCCTTCCTTTGAAGTTACGAATTTATGTTGAATTGATGAATGTAATGGTTACAATGTTATTAATAAAAAACAATTTTAAAAAAAAAAAAAAAAAAAAAAAAAAAAAAAAAAAAAAAAAAAAAGGTTAAATACCATTGAAATATCCTAATCTATATATACCATAAGAAATGATTTGAGCACTCTCTTGCAAACTATCATTGTAATTAACGACAACAACTACCATTGAAATTATGGATTGATATTTATAGCAGTGATGATACATTCATTTTATGCGCCTGCTTGGTTAACCATCGTTCAATAAAGGAGGTAAATTCGGGTTGTGTCTCTAGTCGTCCGGTACTGCACTTTAAGAGTGTTCAGACTCTGGGTAACCACCCACAAGCAGGTCCTCCCTTGAACAAATGCATAGTTACTCATGCACCTGTCGTGGATCGAACTCACACAATTATGAAGAAACACACTCTTATAGTGAAGTCGTGATCATTCGAGATATACCCGTGGGCTAGTTATAGCAGTGATGGGTTGTGGGGGTTGGAGAAGAATGAGTGGTAAGAGCTACATAATTATTTTAGTTTTATAATATAATATTTTTTTTATTTTTTTAGTTGTCCTTTTAGACTTTGACATAAGAATTAATGGGGGGTTTGATAAAAATATTAAGAACTTAAATTTAATGATTTCAGATTTTTTCTTATTAAGTTTATTTATTAACTATTTCTTTTAAGGAATAAATCAAATAAGATTTGGTCAAAATTCTTAATAAATTTTTAAATTAAAAATTTTAATTTTATTTTATTGGCTGAATTAATATTGAAGACATTAATATTAATTTTCCATATCTATGATCTCTCCCTCGCATCTCTTCCTCCCCTCAGGATCAACACAATAACATATGTTGATTATTATAAACTACTAGGTTGAATAATTAGTGTATTTCTTCGGTTCTTCCACTTGTTTTTGAGTCGATGGTTTTGCTTTATTTTGGGTGCTTGTTAGCTTATGTATCTGTCCAATTTTAGTCTGGTTGGTTAGAAGACGTTCGATGTTGGGGTGGTTTTGGAGACTGCTTCTGACTTGTATCGTCGTTTGTTTATCTATTTATAATACTCACCGTTTTTTAACAAAAGAAAAAAAGTATTAAAGCAAATACAAAGCCTTTGCTCTAAAACGTATTAACTACAACGAGCGAATTGCACAAATAGTCCCCGATAGTGTCACCAAGTTGCAGTTTGGTCCCCAATAGTGGCACCGTTGCAGTTTAGTCCCCGAAAGTGGCCAAAAAGTTGCAGATTAGTCCCCACGTTAACTATTCCGTTAATTTTTAACATCAACACGCGATTAGAGGTCAAATTTGGACCAAAAAATGAATTTTTAAGACTTAAACTCATTTTTTGTATCTCATGAAAATTCATTACGAAGTTGAAATGCAAAATTTTATTAATTTCTAAAACTAATAATGAGTTTGTGTCTTCAAAAAAACCATTTTTTGCCCCAAATTTAACATTTTATCGCGTGTTGGTGTTAAAAGTTAATGGAATAGTTAACGTGGGGACTAATCTGCAACTTTTAGCCACTTTCGGGGACTAAACTGCAATGATGCCACTATTGGGGACTAAACTGCAACTGGGTGACACTATCGAGGACTATTTGTGCAATTCACTCAACTACAACAGGTAACAATTTCAACACACAAAAAAACTCGTAATTCAATTTGACATACTCGAACTAATTAATGTTCAGGATCACGACAATAACATATATACCTTGATTATTATACTCTTTTACTTGAATAATTATCTGTAACAGTTCATGATTCGAATTAATGTTACAAAAAATGTTTGATTTAGTTTTTCAAAGTTATGATAGAGTTGTTTATAAGTGAAAAATTGCAACATATTTTAGTTTTGAAGTAATTTAAGAAAAAGTAAAATATCATCGAATTTGAGTAATTTACTTCAATATTTATATTTTATTAAATTTTAAAGATATATCATTTTGTAATTATTTAAATTTTTATATAATGTTTGGAAGCTGAAAGGTAATGTGTGATCAAATTGTAAATTAATTAATTTTGGGGTAAAATTGTCAATATAACTTAAATTCAGTCTTTTTTTTTGAACTGTTATCAAACACAGCTAAACAGATTCAGTATTCAGCATTGTCGGATGCCACCTTGAATGTTATAAAAAAATTATATAGCTTATACTCGTTCATTTTTTTAGTTGGCATTTTATATTTTCAAAATAATATTTTATACTTCCTTTTAAGTCTATATTTTATTAATTGACATGAGAATAGCTAGAACGATAACTAAAAAATCGGAGGAAGTATAACAATTTTGAGGTGTTTTTCCTTGTAAATTAGTGAAAAATGCTTCGTCCAATCAGTGTAATTTGGTAAGTGGAAATAGAAATTTCACCGGAAAAGTTATCTTATTTGACCAACGTGGTTGGACTCGACATCAAAAAAATGAAATATATAACTTTCAATATTTTTAGACTGAAAAAAAAGTTCAATACATAATTTGAACTATTTCTCTGAAAGTGGTAAATTCTATTGGAATTCTCTATGCATTTTATATATCGAATTTACATAAAATGCATAGCAACATCGTTAATACAAGTTCAAACTGTTAGAATTCTCTACGCATTTTACATATCGAGTTTACATAAAATGCATAGAAAGATCGTTAATATAAGTTCAAAATTCACATTTAATCTATGGGTTATGTGTGATATACCTCTTGGAGCGTGAGTGCGTAGCGAAAGAGCTCAAGTGTGCCCTCTCTAATTAGTCCACACCAATGTATAGCTTGATTCCTTCCTTGGAGGAACTAGATCTCAAGTGTATAGTAAGAATCGAACAAGAAGGAGAAAGACAATTTTTCTTCCTTCTTGCTTATGAAGTTTTGGCCAAATGAGATATGAGGCACAAGAAAATCTTTATTTCTTTTCTCTTCTTCACTCATATACTTCACATCATATATGCAAAAGTCAACCACTTTCTCTTGGCTCAAGGACACTTTCTTTTGACTCAAGGAGACTTTGTCTTGGCTCAAGGAGACTTTCTCTTTACTCAAGAGTACTTTGCATGCCTTTTTCAAAAACCAAGACAAGCATGGTCTTTTCGTGTGCACCTAGGGCCGACCAAAAGAGAGGGGGAAATTCCTTGAATTTCACCCCTCCTTTCCTACATCTTCACACTTTTGACCCGGAAGTTTCGATCGAATCGAAAATCAAGTTGCATTGAATGTGTGTGACCTTTTAGGACCAAAATAACATTAGACATGTGTTAATAAAATATCAACCAAAGTATTTTAATAACATATTGATCACGAGCGGGCTCTAGTATAACCATCGTGACCCCTAATGTATTTCGGGTTCATTCCTAATGTGTATATTATTGTCCAACAAAATATACACCTGAACTTTACTTTGAATGAGTAATCAATTGCACAACTATATTGTTCAATGAGCATAAATGTGACGTGTCAAACACCTCATACTTCTAACACAAACATCACATTTGATTTACGGGTTTTGTGTGATATACCTCTTGGAGCGTGAGTGCGTAGCGGAAGAGCTCAAGTGCGCCCTCTCTAATTAGTCCACACCAATGTATAGCTTGATTCCTTCCTTGGAGGAACTAGACCTCAAGTGTATACTAAGAATGAAATTAAGCAAGAAACAATTTCTTCTTAACCTTTGTTGTGTATATTTGGCCAAGAGAGCTTTTGGGAAGAGACAGGAGGACAACTCTTTTATAATGGGTTAGTGTCATGATTACTTTCTAACTTATTCATTATTTATCGAATAAACAATGAATATTATATTTAAAAACCATCAAACAAGGAAGCTTTTTTAGTGGCTCAAGAAAGTCTTCAATATAATATTAGACAAGTACATGACACTTGTCCCCTCTCAAATAGCCGAAATAATGGGCTTAAATTCCACTTGGAATTTGACCCTTTCATTCTATCATGTTTACACTTTTGACCCAGAAATTTCGATCAAATCGAAAATCAAGTCGCATTGAATGTGTGTGACCTTTTAGGACCAAAATAACATTAGACGCGTGTTAATAAAATATCAACCAAAGTATTTTAATAACATATTGATCACGAGAGGGCTCTAGTATAATCATCGTGACCCCTAATGTATTTCGGGTTCAATCCTGATGTGTACATTATTGTCCAACAAAATATACACATGAACTTGACTTTGAATGAGTAATCGATTTCACAATCATATTGTACAATGAGCATAAATATGACGTGTCAAACACCTCATACTTCTAACAAATTCGCCCATGGTATTCAGAGTCAATCACAATTTAGTTTAAGCAATTCAGCATTCAGTCACTTATAATCAAACTTCAGTTTTTTTTTTTTTCAAATTTTCAAATTTATCAAATAGGTCATAGGAATCTCATAGTTTTTACATGTATACTCTCATTTATTATAGGAATAAACATTATTATCTCAAATTTCAACAAAAATATAATCTATGTTCATTTAATGACATGGTCATAATAGGAAATATAAACCAAACAGTATCTTGAAAATATGAAATGGCAAGTAAATAAAAATAATTTTTTTTTTCTAAAACGACAAGTAAAAAAAATGAAGAGTATAAATAATAATAAAAAAATGGGTTCGAGGGCACATAAACAAGATAAACAGTTCAGAGGAGGGAAACTAGAGGGGGGAGGGGGGGGGGTGGGGTGGGCACCGACCTACCTAGGTTTTTTTGGGAGCGTTATATTTAATATATACGATTTTGAAAGTTGGCCCAATTATATTTTTTTTAAAGTTGGCCCCAATTATTTTCATCCTAGTGTCACCCCTGATTAAGAGAGCGGATATAGACAGGATAAACATAGTTCATGGGCAAAGTTTTTTTTTGGTGGAGTATAAATGTAAAAGTGGTAAAGAATTACTCCTTGTGCCTTTCGACCATATTTCCGCCGTTTCGACCCAGAATCATGTTTTCGGCCTCTTTCGACCACAGACCATATTTTCGGCTCCTTTCAAGCCAGAACCATATTTTTGGCCCGTGACCATTTTTTCAACCCCTTGCCCCCCCGGAACATTTTTCGGCCAATTTTAATGTAGGAACATTTTTCTACACCATTCGATCCCAGACCATATATTTGGTCCGTTTCGATCGATGACCATATTTTCCGTTCGTTTCACCCATGGAAAATCGTTTTTCCCATTTCGACCTGGTAATATTTTCGGCCCCTTACGACTCGGGACCATATTTTCGGTGCATTTTGACTCGGGACCATATTTTTGGCCCGATTTGATCCGGCAAATACTTTCGGTCCATTTCAACCCCAGACAACCCGGGCCATATTTTATGTCCGTTTCACCCTCGAGAACATATTTTCGGTCTGATACGCCCCGGAACAACCCGTGAACATATTTTGAGCCCCTTTCGACCCCGGACCATTTGTTCGGTCCCTTTCTGCCCGAAACCGTATTTTCGGTCTGTTTCGCCCCCTGCTCATATTTCGGTCCGTTTCGGTCAAGGAATTTTTTTTCTGCTTCTTTCAATCCGAGACCATATTTTCAGCTCGTTTCGACCCGCGGCCATTTTCTTTTGCCCTTTTCGACCTCTGACTATTTTCGGCCCCTTTAGACCCGCGAACATATCTTTCGGCCGCTTTGAGTCACGAACATATTTTTTGGCCCGTTTTGACCCAAGAATATATTTTTAGGCCGTTTCCACCCGGGAACATGATTTCGGTCCTCTTTGTCATATCATGTTGTTACACCATCGCATCATTATGTCCCCCTCAATGACAAAAAGTTACATTTTTAAATCTTCTTCATTTGCCATTCTATCATATACACGCCCCATTAATAAACAAAATGTTCCCAAATTTAAAATTAGGGAAATGCCCATAACAATCATCTGTGTTTATAAATTGTTTGGGTGGATCATTTATGTTTTAAAACGTCCTTGTCATCAATCACTTATAGTTGGAAATGTTTCAATCTATTACCTATTCTACTAATTAGTCGTTAATAATATCATGTGAGGATCACTTGACATGTCACTAAGGTTATTTTGATCATTTCATTCGATATATTCTGGGGCAAAAAAAAATGAAATTAGCCACCTCCAGATTTTAATTTGAAATAACTAGCCTCCGACATGCACTTAAAAAATTTAGAGTACGTACTAGACCAGAAAGGATATACTTTAAAACATAAATAATTGATAAAATACATTTTAAAATATAAATATTGAATTCGAAATATTTTACTCCCTCCATCCCTAATTGATAGGGACATATTGACTTTTTTGGTCAAAATTTGTAAATTTTGACCATTAATTTTTAATAATCAATACAAAATAATACTCCCTCCGTCCCTAAATGATTGTCACATTTGACTTTTGGTGGTCAATAAGACACGATTTAAAATACAAATATCTCTTATTCTAAATGCAAAAAAATTATAATAAGTTGATATTTCAAAAATATATATTGAGACGAATCTAACGAGGTCTCACAAGACTATATTATTTCTTTTCGTTTAGTGAGAATTCGCGATCAAATTTTGTTGTAATTGACCACAAAAGTCAAAATGTGACAATCTTTTAGGGACGGAGGGAGTATAATCATATGAGATGTTGTTAGATTCGTCTCAATGTATATTTTAAAAATATATACTCCTTATAATTTTTTCATTGACAGAATAAAAGATATTTACATTTTAAGTCGTGTCTCGAAGACTGTGAAAAAGTAAATGTCTTTATCATTTAGGGATAATTGAGGGAGTAGTAAACATACACGATTGCTAACATCATTTAGCTTCAAAATATAGATACTCAACTCGAAATACTTTAAAATATCTCGGATGATCCACACACGTCACACGTGTACCAACTAAATATATAAATGAGCTAGCTCCCAAAAGTAGTACCAGCGTCTTTAAATCTGTTTAGCTTCTCCAGTGTTTGGGTAATTAGATATGGCCACTCTCATACTTTTGATGACGGCTTTCATTTTTCTTGTCTTCTCTCAATGTGCATATGCTAAGTTCGTGGAGGAAACCTTAGTAGTAAGGACTTCTGTCTGTAAGACTATTATTTTCATTTTCATGTTCATTTCTTCGTATTTATATATATTTATAATAACTCATGCCAAGGGATGGTTCAATGAATGACCATGTATATGAATGTAGCCTCGACCAAACCTCTATCATCGTGAGCTTCATTATTGGCCTGAGGCCACGATGGAGGCTATCTTTATTTTGGCGGATTCGAGGCAGGGACGGAACCAGGATGGAAATTAATGGGGAGATCAATTTTGAAAAAAATAAAATAGAGGGAGCCAAAATAAATGAGAAATAGTTAAAAAGTAGCACAAAAAATGTAAAGATGTGTTAAAAATGAAGCTAAATGAACTTGAAAAAATTGAAGCTTAAAAATATAAAGTTTTTTTTAAATTTATGTAGATAAGTGGCCAAAATTATATATTTGTTAGATTATAATCATTCTTGAATTTATTATGAATTTCCAAGTAAATACATAATTCCACGAGTTCCATTTTCATCTTCAAGATCCAAGCAACTTTGATTTTGTAAATTGCATTATCTTCCATTATGCATTATTTTAAAAAATTGAAATATTTTATCATCCTAGGTTGAAAGTGTTATTGAGAGGCGGTTATGCAAGGATCAAGCTATCACTGTTGTAAATGGAAGTTTTCCTGGGCCAACAATATATGCAGAAGAAGGCGATGTACTCATCATTCATGTTATTAACAAATCTCCATACGATATGACTATTCATTGGTAAGCTTACTCATCAAGTATATATAATGTGAGTAGTTACATTTCTCTTCTCGAGAATTTGTATACCCCATATTATTATGATGAGTTGAAAAATATTTCAGGCATGGAGTGAAACAAATGTTAAGTGGTTGGGCAGATGGAACGGCATATATAACTCAATGTCCTATCCGACCTGGTCGCAACTTTACTCATCGTTTTGAAATAACTCGACAAGAAGGAACTTTATGGTGGCATGCACATAATGGCTTCCATCGAGCAACGGTTCATGGAGCTATTATAATCTATCCTAGAGCTGGCTGTTCTTACCCATTCCCCAAGCCGGACGAGGAGATACCAATTATCTTAGGTATGCCCATAAATTTTTGTTGGGGGTCGATGAATTAAATATTATTTTATAGTCACTAATAAAATATTTACAAGATGACCAGTGAGGTCGGCCCGTCTAACGCCGGGTTAATTGGGTTAGCCATCGCCTTGCTCTAATTTCTAAATACTTATATTAGTTGGCGTAAAAAGAATATATTAGACATGTATAAGAGATAATAGAATTTTAGACAAGTTATACTTTTATAATTATCTTCAATATCTAAAAGATAATTCATATAATATTTGTTGGTGCTAAATGATAATGATAAGACTACACAAAAGATGATTACGTCGCTGCACTGACGATACTTCCATATGCATCCAAAATATTTAGTCGCCGGGCAAAATGTTCGTATAATTAATGCTCGGGACTAACTGATTGTGTCTCCGGGCCAAATGTTCATATAATTAATGCCCGCGAACAACTCATTATATTAAAAAATGATAAAATCCGAATGGAAACTTCCGGGATCTTGAATTGGCAATAAAATATTAGATAACCGTACATAAAGACGCACCATGATACATATAGAACGAAACCCGGGGGGGGGGGGGAAGCTAAAAGAAAAATTAAAAGAAATTTGGGTTGCATAAATATGTGAAAAAACAAATGTTGTATAAAATTGAGAAAAGAAGGTGTAGAGAAAAATAAATGTGATATGAAAATCGTGTTGAGAAAAATGAGGAAAAATGAAAATCATGTTACATTTTTCTCAATTTGATATTATTGTATAAAAATTACTCACTCAATTCAAGTTCAAATTATGGTTGTATCATGTTTTCGATCTACGACATGTAAACGCTTAATAAAAATAAATTAGACTAATATATACTCCCTCCGTCCCTAAAAGATTGTCACATTTTGACTTTTGTTAGTCAAACATTACAAAATTTGACCATGAATTCCCATTAAAAGATAAGATATAAGATAATCTTGTGGGACCTTGTTAGATTCGTCTCAATATATATTTTTGAAATATTAACTTTTTATAATTTTTTCGCATGTAGAATAATAGATATTTATATTTTAAATCGTGTTTTGTTGACTACCAAAAGTCAAAAAGTGACAATCTTTTAGGGACGGAGGGAGTATTTAACTTAGATAACATATAGAAATAATAATTACATGTAACAAAAACTTACTGATCAGTAATTGCTCACTCAATTTGATATTATTGAGATCATGTTCTTTTGTTCAAAATCTGAACGTGAATACATCTTGTTTATTTCTGTAACTATACTTGCCCATACTTTAAGAAAGATGATTTGAAGTGATGAAAAACGAATCAGAATATTTGAGAGTGACATTGTAGAAAGTCTTGAAGTTTACTAAAATTCGTGTACTCCGAGTAGCATATTCAATTATTCATCAAACTTATATATGCAATTATGCACCAGAGAGGTTACGCTTCTATTAAGATTTCTCTTAATGCATAAATTGCACAATTAATTCTAAATTGGCTTAAACTTTTCATATGATAGTCATTTAGAGAAATCTCAATTAGGAAAACTTGATAGAACTATAACGTCCTACATTATTAAGCACACATGTAGTGCCGTCTCTATGGCTATTTATATATATAAATACTAGTTTATTAGGTTAGAAACTTAAGGTGGACTTAGTGTAGCATCTAATTAAATCGGCTATTGAATTTGCATATGTATTTTTATAATAAGTCTAAAATTTTAAGCATAATATTACAAATTTAAATTAATATATATAATATTCGGGTTGGGTCGTGTTTCTTCGGATTTCAATAGTATAAACCAAATCCAACCCAATTTTATCGGGTTTTTTGCTACTAAACCCACACCTGACCCAAATAACCCGTATTTTCGGGTTGGGTTGGGTTGGGCAGGTTGGATAATTTCTGCACACCCCTACTCCATGCGCCTTTATATAATATATGTATATAGTATTGTATATGTGGTTGTTAATATGTGCAGGGGAATGGTGGAATGAAAATGTGACTGAGTTAGAGAAGCAACTAGATATCACAGGTTGGGGACCAAACAGCTCTGATGCATTTCTCATTAATGGTTACCCAGGAAATCTCTACTCCTGCTCATCTCATGGTGAGCACAATTTTAATTAATCAAGTTTAATTTGTTACTACAAATGATAAACATGGATAGTTTAATAAATTCCAATTCCCCCATCCGAATTGTTTGAAATTATAATCGATAACTCGATCATTTTGAAAGGGTCACAACTCACAAGTCACAACTCACATGTATTGTTATGCTTATTTCCCTGAACACAGAAGGTAGGATTCTTGACGTCCCTCATAATCAGAAACACTCAGGGATTCAACTATCAAAACATCAGGAACCAGGTACATATATAATCGATTTTGTGTTAACATATATACTTGATTTATTAATAAATCATACCAATATATCCATTGGCAGGCACTTTTACGCTCAAGGTTACTTGGGGGAAGACATATCTTCTTCGAATTATCAACGCTGCAGTTAATCCAAATTTCTTTTTTGCAATCGCAAATCATAAATTAATTGTTGTGGCTGCTGATGCTTCTTATACAAAACCATACTCTACAGAATTTCTTGTTGTGGCTCCTGGACAGAGTTATGATATTTTGTTAGTTGCTGATCAACCACCCCAACAATACTATATGGCAACTCAAATTCATCGCACTTCAACAGTTGAAATCCCAAATATCATCCCTGCATCAGCTATACTTGTCTACGAAAATGCTGCTTATTCTTCCACGAATTTTCCACATTTACCAGATATGTACGATGTCAAAACCAGTTTCCGCTTCTTTAGTGGTCTCAGCAGTCTTGATTCAGGGCCTTTTTGGGAGCCAGTTCCACGTCAAGTTGATCAGCGCATGTTTGTAACCGTGTCACTTGGTTTAATTCCATGCCCAAATCCGGAAAAGTGTCCCAGAGATAATGGTATGGTCATGGTTGCTGCTCTTAATAACGAGTCCTTCGTATTACCTTCTACGGATTCGATATTACAAGCGTTCTACCATAATAACATGGACGGAATTTATGAAGATAATTTTCCAAATCAACCAGAACGTGAGTTTGACTATACAAATGGTAATAATAGTCTAAACGACTATGGATCAATATGTTATAGCAAACAATCAAGTAAAGTGAAAAGGGTTCAGTTTAATTCGACAATTGAGATTGTATTTCAAGGCACCTCTTGTGGGAAGGGAGAAAATCATCCTTTGCATTTGCATGGACACAACTTCTATGTTTTAGGACAAGGGTTTGGTAACTATAATGAAACAGAACACTTTTCCCAGCTGAATTTTGAGAATCCTGTTGTGCGAAGTACTGTTGATGTATTAGCCAATGGTTGGGTTGTAATTCGATTTCGAGCTGATAATCCAGGTAAATGTCGATACCATCATCATTACTAAAAATCCTGTTCCCTTTGTTTTGATTAATAATGAAAGTATTATATTGCAGGGGTTTGGTACTTACATTGTCACAATGAAGGACATGTGCCTATTGGTATGGCCACTGCTTTTATTGTTGAAGATGGACCGACTTTGTCCACCAAGCTACCACCCCCTCCTGCAGATCTTCCTCAATGCTAGTATATTGCTTATGTGATTCAAATTATTCATGTGTGTCTATACGTTTGCGAACCTCCAAATCAGTTAAATTAGTACTTAGGGTTATACGATGAATAGATTGGTAATAGCCTGGTAAAACTTCGGACCACAGAGAGCTTTGGTGAAGACATTGGCTAGCTAAGCATGAGTAGGGATATGAACAACTTTCAAAGCACTTAAGGCAACTTTTTCACGAACAAAGTGAAAATTAATATTAATATGGCTCGTGGGTGAGTGGAGAACTAAATTGTACACCAAATAAGTGGCCGCAATATAATTGGAGTGAGTTGGCCACTTATACATGAGCACATCATGTATAAGACCATTCACAGCAGGAGTTTAAGTAGGGGTGCAAATGGGGTGCAACTTAGGACTATCACATGCAGTAGGGGAGCAAATGTTGGGGTGCAAGTTTGGGGATTAAAATTTGATCCTGGATTATTTGGGGTGCATGGCTGAAATTTGGCCCACAGTGGGGCCCGCCGGATTAAAAGCAGCCAATAGGTGGAGTTGGGGCTGCATTGCTTGTACGGGAGGAGTTTTGGCTCCATTTTATCTTTTTTTACTTTCTTTTATTTTATAAATATATTATTTGTCGAATAATTCATCGAAATAAAAATATAAAAAATATATCATTATTTTTTATTTTTCTAGATCTATAAATAGAGCCCATGTTTGTTTCATTTGGACACAAAAAAAACAAGTTTTTACACCTTTCTCCATTTCTTATTTGCAATAGTTCCCTTTTCGAGATCAAATAGAGCCTCATTTTTTATTGTAATTTAATTATTAATTTATATTTTTAATTAACTAATTGATTACAAATAAATTAAATTTTATTTATTATATTATAAAAATTAATTATTATAAAGATTATAGTTTTAATAAGATCACATATAAAAATAATAAAGATAAGTAAAAAATATGGTGGGTATAGGATAAAGTGATGTGGAAGGGAGAGAAAGTGAATAAAATTTTGAATAATCTCCTGCTGTGGAAACTGAGTGCAAATAAGGGTGTAAGTGGGTGTTAAGCTGATGTGGCACTGAATAAAACCCAATGAATTAATCCCCTGCTGTGGATGGTCTAAGTGTGACTCTCTTACATATTTTAATTTGTTATGAATGTTTTTTTTCATAATATTCAACTTATGTCTAAATAAAGCAGCAACTCATCATCTATATGTCACTTTTGTTTGATACTCCATATGATATACTATCACATATGAATATAACTAATTTCCAGCTAAGGAAAAAGAAAGTCAAATATAGATAGAGAGGCTACTGCCTTTATACATTGCTTTCTCAGGTGTACAATCTTCGTGTTATATAAACTCACGTGATGCAACTGCACAAAACTTCTTTTGTATTTCTCATCTCATTTTACAGCTACAATATGAGTCCGTGAATTCAATAAAGACATAAAATAGATGAATATATATATATAAATATAAGATGATAGCCTCAGCCCTCAAGTGCTGTAATGATCCATGGCAAATGTATGCTGCCCTATTGAGTTGGAGCCTAAGACGTTGAAGGGTGAACAAATCAGTCAAGCCAGGGTATGTATATTGTGCACTAACGCGAACATATTATTTTATCCATATCTTTACGAAATTGTTTTATGTTGAATTGTCTAAGTAGGAAGTCGCGGTTGAGATTGTGCTAAAGAATGAAACACATGAAGCAACAAATTTGTTCGTTCAGGTAAAAGTTAGTGCTATAAAATTGAGAACTCGTTTTAAACAATTCAAGACAAATCAGATTGCATCGAGAAAAGATACTAGACACTTATTGCTCGTAATTGGCTTGTTAACCGGACTCGTTGGAGTTTCAGGGGATGCACCCAGATGTTGATGTGAAGAAAATTGTTAGGAGGGATGAACAAATAGGAGAATTATTGTCTAATGAGGATAACAATTCTGAGCAAACAACTCCCATCGGAACTGCTTGCCAATGCGCTTGCCCTGTAGCTCAGATAGAGTCGCCAATTGCGGATTACCTATTACAAAAGATAGACTTATCGACATATCAATCTCATAAGCTGAAGGAACCTACGTCTGCTCACTTTTGAAACTTTCGGATTTTTTTGCAGTGTTTTTTACTCAAACATGTAGTTACTAAATCTTATGATGTTCTGTTGCTTCATGGTTGAGTCATATAATGGAATATATAACAACTATTGTCTATTGTGTAGTATGATGCTTGATCTACCTAGCTACTTTTGTTTCTTACAATATCAATTATTGGTTATGATTTTTATTGTAGAAATAATAATAATCTAATGATAGTTATTTTCACACTTCACATTTGCACTCTTTTATCTGTCGACAGAAATTGATTGTTTTCCGTTGTCGTTTCACGGAGTGAAAATACTAAAAGTACAAGGGTTGTTCAATTTATAGACATCCTTTGCTTGGGTGTTTTCGAGGCTTGGAACGAATGCCTTTCTAGCCCTCCCCGCACTAAGGAAAACGGCCTATGTTTTTTTCGAAGTTGAATTTTCGTTAAAGTTAACCATCAAAGTTGATGGAAAGGGGCAATATGAGATGTTTTGGTCAATTTATGGACCAAACTGAAATTATAAATTATTAAGGAACAATCTAAAAAGATCAAAGTTGAAAACAGATTTTATATTCTTCAATTGAGCTAAATAATTTACAGGTGACCTAAGAAGAATACAATGAATCCAAATTGATGCATACAAACCAATTTTGGAATACCAAGCTCAATTCAAGTTGCCCATGTAGCCAATATGTTTTGCTTTGTGAGACAATTAAGCATAATTTTCATCTGATTCTGCTACCCAATTATGGTGATTATTTGCACATTGTTGTCACTCATAGGAATCAAAGTGCAACAATCACCCACATACTAGGACCATGTCGTTAATTAATTAACTCTCGTATGTGGTATAGATTATAGATGGTTCTCACTTCTCAAATAGTTATAACATATGCTAATGCATAAATTAAATAGCCGTTCCTTTTATTGAATTCGAACTTTCATCCGTTTTGAAACTCAAAACAATGCATAGAGAAGAACACACTCTGCAGTCTGCATAAACAAACAAAGCATCAATTCTGTTGTACTGAATACTCCTCTCATATACTTACACGTGTCACATACTGATCATTCACGGGCTCTCTCTTTGACTATTTTGACCCCTCTCATATACTGACACGTGTCACCATTCTCTCTCTTCCCCTGTCCAATTACCTCCATTTAAAACGACTCTTTGTAGGAACTAAGCATAAAAAAGAACACATAGAAAACATATATGTGGTTGGAAAATGAAAAATGGTTCGAAGAATGCAGAAGAGGTGAGTATTGAGTTGGCGGAGTCGAAGATGGCAACTGAAAACGGGTCGATGAGCGGGCCTCTGGTGGGCCAAGAAGCAAGAATAATTTGTAGGAAAAATGAAATATTATTTGTGGGGTTGAGATTTTTGTGTCTTACAACTTGTGTGGTTTCGTTGGGATTAATGGCATCAGCAAAACAAGATTCAACCATCTCCATCTATGGCTTCACCATACCTCTCCACTCCAAGTGGTCTTTTTCTGACTCATTTGAGTAAGTCCACTGTTTGTTCATCATGTATATGTTGTTTAAAAAATGTTCTTGGAACAATTTACAAATTACAACGATATTAGTAGGAGTGTAGGACTAATCTACATAGAAAAAGTGAATTGCACAAATGGTCCTCAATAGTGTAATTAAGTTACAGTTTAGTCCCCAATAATGGCACCGTTATAGTTTAATCCCAAAAGTTGCATATTAGTCTCCACGTTAACTTATCAATACACGATGAGACATTAAATTTGAGATAAAAAATGATTCTTTTGAAAACATAAACTCATTTTTGTGTTAGAAATTAATGAAGTTTTGCATTGAAGTTTCATAATGAATTTTCATGAGACACCAAAAATTCATTTTTGGTCCAAATTTGACCTCTCATCGCGTGTATGTGTTAAAACTTAACGGAATAGTTTACACGGGGACTGAAATGCAACTTTTTGGCCACTTTCGGGGACAAAACTGCAACAGTGCCACTATTGGAGAGTAAACTGTAACTTGGTAACATTATTGGGGACTATTTGTACAATTCGTTCTACATAGAAAAGTTATATTAAGATCTTTGTACGTATTATCATGTCAAGAGATTAACCTAATTTAGGATTAATTATATAATGATTCCATGTTGTAGGAAGTCACAGATCACAATAAATCATTTTCTTTTTGTTATATTCTTCAATTTTTCGATTACATAATGCTATCTCTGTCCTGAAATGATTGGTACATTTTGACTTTTGTGGTCAAATTTAAAAATTTTTGATCAAGAATTCTCATTAAACGATAAAAAAAATAATGTAATGTGGGATCTTGTTTGATTTATTTGAAATTTCAATTTTTTATAATTTTTTACATGTAAAATAAGAAATATTTATGTTTTAAATCGTGTTTTGTTAACTCTGAAAGTCAAAATGTATCAATCATTTAGGGATGGAGGGAGTCATAATAATAATAATCATCATCATAAATGATAATTCATTACATTTATATTTTTTTGATATCTTTAAAAATAAATTTATTTTTTGAGGACATGGTTGGTTGGGAGATTTGATGTTGGAATTGATAATTATCGAGATTGTCGTAATTAAATGATAATTACTCGAATTTTGAGTGTTCAAAAGGTTATTATTAGAATTCATTTCAAAATTGAGTAGAAAGAATTTATGAATGATTATTAAACAATTATTTTAAAAAAGATATTTTGTTTACATCAAAATTAAATAAACCAAGTCTATATTTGTAGAGTACCAAAATGATGAATTTTGACATAAAAGAAATTTTAGCAAATATTATATAATATACTCCCTCCGTTTCTTTTTATTTGATTGTTTGAGCATTTTTTCTATGTTTCTTTTTATTTGATTGTTTACAATTTCAATGCACTTTTTACAATCCCAATGCACCTTTTTATAATTTCAATGCACCTTTTTACAATTCCAATACACATTTTTACAATCCCAATGTAATTTTTCACAATCTCTTAATAAAGTACTTTTTCCCCAAACAATCAAATAAAAAGAAACGGATGGAGTAAAATAAATAATTTGTTTTAAATAAGAGATAATTGTGGAAATAGTCTTAGTAAGCAAACTATTGCATTATGGTCTCAGTATTTGACACCAATACGCATATGATCCCTATTAAGTATTTAGCAGGTGTAGAAAATTTTCGTAAATTAATGGTTAAAATTAGTTGTTGACGGAGAAAAAAAACGTAAGTCTATTTTAGGGTTAAAGTTACTAATTTAAAAAATATATTGGGACAAAAACATAAAATTCATTCCTTATTCTACAGCGTAGTACTCGAGGTGGTTTTAGTAAAGAAACAAAAGGAAGGAAGGAAAGATGATGATTTTCATTATTTGAGGTTCATGTAAGTTTTATGTCTGACTTGATTATTTGAGGTCAGATACCTAGTAGGAGTTTCATCAGCTGTCGCAGTTCATTCGATCCTGCAATTGATGATTGGTGCATCAAGATTGCTGAGGAAATCTGCAATCATTCCTTCCAGAAGTCATGCATGGCTACTCTTTGCAGGAGACCAGGTAATCAAGAATGTGCTAACTAATAAAAATTGTGTTGGCCTATTCTTAATGCCCGATGCCCTTTTTAACTTGTGAAACGTCTTACCACAATGTTACACTAATTTCGTTTAATGCAGGTATTTGCATTTGCATTGATGAGCGCTGGATCAGCAGCTTCAGGGGTTACAAATCTGAATCGAACAGGGATTCACCATTCGTCGTTGCCTAATTTCTGCAAGTCCTTGTCTAGTTTCTGTGATAGAGTGGCGGTCTCTATAGCCTTCACCTTCTTTAGTTGCTTCTTGCTTGCCACTTCAGTGGTTCTTGATGTAATATGTCTTTCTAGACTCTAGTCACTAAATTAATCTTTTATTTCAACTAATTTATGTATGCTCGATCTGTTACCTCTATATGCTTAATTAACTATCCACATATCATAATTTATATGATATACATAAAAAACGATAATTGAAATGGATTCACGCTCATGACCATTTATTTCGTAGTATCGTTATTCGAGAAAATTAGACTTAACCATTGATTTTTGAAATTCAGTTGTATGTTCCGACTTTAATACAAGTCTAACTAGTAACTACTTGGTACAATGTACGAACATGTCACCTTTTGGACTAAATAAATTAGATTAGTCATTGATCAATGAACATGCATGCTATATAAATGATACGCTCATTTAAGACGTCCTCGCTTGGGTAGCCCATCACCCAACAGAGAAGGTGAATCAGGGATGTGCCTCTAGCGCCTCGGTACTCCACCTGAAGAGTGCCTAGAGAGGCTGGGTAACCACCCACAAGCAAATCCTCTCTTGAACAAATGCAGAGTTACTCATGCACCTGCCGTGGATCGAACTCACACACTTGTGGAGAAGCACACTCTTATAGTGAAGTCACTTACCATTTGAGCTATGCCCATGGCGTTTGCTCCTTTTTATTCTCCCACTATCGTGGGAGTTTGAGTTACTACATCATTTGGTGAATATTTTTTCTTGGCAGCTCAGAGGACGCAGAGAAAAAGCGAGTTGAACAAATCAGGAATCTTATTGAGGTAATTTAGTGTAATTTCGTACGTTGTTTCATGTCTATGTGGTAATAGGCTTGACATTGAATATTTTAGTGAGCTTGTGCAGGCAGCTGAGCAGGAGTATGAAAAGGAAAAGCTTAATGAGAGAATTGCAAAACTCTCTGGTGGTGTTGCTGTCATCCAGGTATGCTCAGTTGCTCATATTCAAATTACTTTTATATGATGTCTCTCATATGGCGTGCTTCTCATCAAGTTCTTTATTATGCATCCAGGTCGGAGCACAAACTGAAACAGAACTGAAGGAAAAGAAATTGAGAGTAAAGGATGCTCTTAATGCAACAACGGTAACTTCGCCTTCATTTGGTCCAGGTGCTAAGGTTTATCTGTAAATACTAAGCAGTTGATGTTTATCCAAATATTTTCTTGCTGAAGGCTGCTGTAGAGGAAGAAATTGTTGTTGGTGGTGGATGTACCTTGTTGCGCCTTTCACAAAAAGTTGATGCCATCAAAGCTACATTAGAAAATGATGAGCAAAAGGTGAAACAAGTGCTCTACTTTTTTTTATGAATCATCATGGTAATGAGAGCTACAAAACATATTGCGTAACCATGATCTCGATCTATTTGTATTTTGCAGGTTGGAGCTGATATAGCTAAAAGGGCATTGAGCTATCCAATGAAACTGATAGCAAAAAATGCTGGGGTCAATGGAAGCGTTGTGATTGAAAAGGTGATCTTCGATAGCATTGCTTTTGTCTATCAAGTTCTTTTCAGATGTCATATAACTAGTCAACTAAATTCTCAAACATGTTCAACTCCAGGTTTTGACCAACAATGACTTTCGGTTTGGATACAATGCAGCTACTGGGAAGTATGAGGATCTGATGTCTGCTGGTATTATTGATCCAACAAAGGTAGTAGTCTTAACCCGAAGCTCAAAACTTCGCAACGAAAAGCTATGACTATTGATTAGGGACAGGATCTGTTAGTTTGTTGGGTGGGATGGCATCAATTCAACCATTAATTGTACCATGCTAGCTTATATGGTGATTCTTATATGCTCTGGTGTACATGGTTGAGCTCAGGTTGTAAGATGTTGCTTGGAACACGCTTCTTCTGTTGCGAAAACATTCCTCACATCAGATGCGGTGGTCGTGGAGATCAAGGAGCCAGAACCTGCCCGGCTGCAAATCCTATGGACAACTCAGGTAGCTGTAACGCCCCGCCCCGGAACACCGAGTCGGAACGTTAGTTGATTTGATGGACTGGCCTCACAAACCATCACGGGTCTTTCCAGCACGTTTTGTCCTCACTCACGTGCTCACTAGGACACTTCCCAGTGGGTCACCCATCCTAGAATTGCCCCAGGTCAAGCACGCTTAACCTTGGAGTTCTTCTGAGTTGGGTTACCAAAAAGAAGATGCATCTTGATGGTATGAGTACTACATATCAAATCATATCAAACATATCACTTCAAGAAAATATATGTAAGCATGAAACATGGCATGAATAATAAACACTTTAAAGGGACGTGATATGGCCTAAAAGACATTAAATAAAAACTAGTCTAACTAGTTCTAAACTAAGTCCTTGGTCTCCGTCTTCTTGGACATCGCCATACTCCAAGTCCGTCTCTTCATGTCTTGTTACATAATCAACTTTCGCATTAAATGGCACATGCGCCGCGAAAAGGAAATAACAATACAAGAATGTAAAACGACACATGCGTCGTATTTCAATATCAAGGACAGTACGCAGACTGTATTTCGAATAAATACTAGGCCATATCAAATCCCCATTCCATTCAGACTACAGTTTATATATGCATAACACATTATACATAAATCACATAAACATGCTAGGAATGGAATAAAACACACAAGCAACACACAACTCACACACATACTCACATTCAAATAATGTGAACATAGTCATACATGCATATCATAACCTTTAATTGTCCAACAACTAACTTAGCCAATTTTCGGAAGTTTTACCATAAGTTCAACATTTTGAACTAATAACCCGATTACATTCAAAGAGACTTAGCATAAGTTTAAGGTTTGAAATTCATAATAACTCAAACCTCAAACTTCCTTTCGATACTCAATTAATCAATTTAATTAGTACCGATAGGATAAAATCAAAATGCTCTCACTTACCTCCACAAGACTCGCCATAAGACGATCTTATGTTGGAAGAGCTAGATTTTGACATACATGCTAATTTTAAACTATTTTAAACTTCTCAAAGAATGTTTTGGACTTATAAGATTATTTCCAAAACAATCTCTAAATCACCCATAACACACCGAAAACGTCCATAATCATCAAATGACTTTGGACTTAATCGATTTGTTTTGTTTCGAAATCATCAAATGACTTTGGACGTGCATGGACGCGTCCAGGGGGGACGAACCAGGCTTCGGGCCAAGGCGTCCCGTATCCAGGGAAAGCCGAGGGTGCGCGTTCCAGTGGAGCCGTGTCCTTGGCTTGCCTGGACTCACGCGAAACTTAGGTTTTGTCGGGGAGGGTTTTCCGAATGCGAAAATCGGCTACGGTTCATATATCGACATATATACTATATGGTACTACTTTAAACACTTCTAGAACATGTTAAACGTGTAATATAGCTCATGATACCATGTTGGAATATCCCGGGGTTGCAAGACACAATGAACTACGATAGTTCATATGTCTAGAAAACCCTAATTCGTTGATCGTTAGAACTTACACAATAGAACTAGCTCATAGAAGTATATGTTTAAAGATAGTGTGAATATGCTACAACTAACATATAAAAGAGTAGTGCTACAAAGTTATACCTTTGAAGCGTGAGCGGAAGCTATGTCAATCTTTAAGCGCTTATCCCCACACCTTGCTCCTTTGCTTTCTCCTTGAAGAAATGTCTATCACCAAGGTGATATGAAACTACTATGAAATAGTCCACACCAATACCTTA